>JAODKN010000041.1:23965275-23976297 GCA_026774425.1 Petrocephalus zakoni | reverse complement strand
CCTGGCGTTTAAATACAGAAAACAAAGGGTAGGCCTATTACGGTGCCCACTTATAATATGATTATTTGGGGCTTTCCGTTTCCCCCCACTTTCATTCTTAGCTAACCTCCCTGCCCCCCCAGTCCCTAGTTTTGGTTATGTTAACCAAAAAAAATCACTCTGCCGCTCAAAACTAGAGCTACCCCTCTCACAATGACAATGTGCATCATGTTACATTTATTTATTTGCCTGGTATTTACAAGCATTACAAGCATTCAGCTGTTAAGGACCCGACCCAGATACATGTACTGCTAAACTCAGTAGATAGCTGTGCATTAAAGAGGTGTACAACCCTAAACCCTAAAATAAAGATATCTTTGGATTTTTTTGCAGGTGTTGTGTTTCACTACCGAGCAAACACCAGCAGGTATAGTATCAATTATGATCAGGCTGTAAAAGCCTGCCAGTCTATAGGTGCCTCAATCGCAACTTTTGCCCAGCTAAAAGCAGCCTATGAGGATGGTTTTGACCAGTGTGATGCTGGCTGGATTGCAGACCAGACAGTCAGGTAAGATATTTCTGTTTATATAGTAAAGCATTTATTTTTCATTACAATCACAAGGTGTACAATTTGTAATTTGGTTTAAAATATTTTGTGGCAATTAATTAATTAATTAATCAATTAATTAATTATTAACTTTAACAATTATTTATCAGATAATTTTTTTGGGTAGTCTGTTAAGAGTCTCTTTGGTCTTTGGATTAAAGAACATTAACTAAATATATCTGATCTTCCATGAAGATATCCGATCACAAAACCCAGGCCTGGTTGCTATGCAGATAAAATCGGAAAACCTGGTATCAGAACATACGGAGTTCGAGACCCTAAAGAGACGTATGATGTATATTGCTATGTGGACAAACTCGAAGGTGAGAAAAGCCTTGATAACACAAGCCAGAGAAGCAGGTGTGAAAAATAAAATGGATCTAAATGAATATTTTTGCATTTTAAAGTGATAGAGAGGTGTCATATAGCAAAAAAACACTTTCTTTTATTGCCCTGCCTTGTTCCCTGTGCTTAATGGAAGAGTGGCTAGGCACCACTGTGATCTAGTGTTGGGTAAGCTGTTGGAAAGTTTTAAAAAATACAAATTACATTAGTCAACAAATTTTCACTTTATTTTGTCACACAAATCAAAAATCTCCATAAATTATATGTAAATCTGTTTACATTGTTACATACCTCGTAAAAGCCAAGAATCATTTTAGCTGCCACAATGATTTACTGGTTTCCTCACATTGTGATGTTTATGATTGTGTTTATGAGATTTTTGTTCCCGGCAGACGTCCAGCTAAGACACTAAAACATAATCACATTATTTGCATAATAAGTACAACATATTTTGGGTTAGCACAAATTTCTGATAGCTTGGTTAACATCGCTATATAAATACTTTTTATTTATTTGTTTGTTTAACAATTTCACAATTCACAAAACCATAGGTAAATTGTCAGTTTTGTGAAAAGTAAATGACAAAACCAAGCTGTGAGGCAGACGTGTTACTTTTAATTGCTCATAGTTCAGTGCAGAGTGACACATACCATTTGCTTCCTGGGTTGGATACAGCGTCTGAATGACCCAACGCTGGCTAAGTGCTTATGGAAGATCAATTGATTGAGAGGATTGTATTGCATGTTGTCAAGACAATAAATTTCATTATGGTATTATGGTTTCATTATTGTTATTCAAGAGCAGCCTATAGAGTATGTTTTGCATTCCATTACCATATTTATCCAGCTAACAGATGCTTTTATTCAAAGTTATGTACAACTGAGGGAGAACGGTCACTTAGTCCGTGGAGGAATTCAAGGGCCCAATGATAACATCATTCTATTAACCACAAGATTTGAACTGGAAGATTTTTTCATTTGGCAGCCTTTTTCAACCAGCAGAATACAGGGATAGCATCCTAACCCATTGAGCCACACGCCTCCCCTATGTGAACATTTTTTGAGATTTAATAATACATGAGAGTAATTTAGATTAAGTACTTGGCTACTCAATTGTTACATATGTTTGTGTCTTCAGGTGAAGTTTTTTATGCGCCTATCAATTACAAGCTGACCCTAGAAGAGGCTAAAGAGGCATGCAAACGGATGAATGCTGTCCTGGCCTCCCCTGGTCAGCTTCATGCTGCTTGGCGTCAGGGTCTGGACAGGTGCGACTATGGATGGCTGTCTGATGGAAGTGCCCGATACCCAATTTCTAAACCCAAGTCCCAGTGTGGAGGAGGCCTTCTGGGAGTAAGGACCATGTACCGTTATCATAACCAAACAGGTTTTCCTAGCCCCAACTTAAAACTAGGAGCCTACTGCTTTAAAGGTAACTCTGTTTTAAAATTCATATTTTAATGATTGGAAAAGGCAATACATTCAGAAACAATATGACATACATATACATCTGTTGACTAGTCGTGATTATATTTCAGGATTTGTGTTTTTATTATGTAGTTCTATGGAATATAAACAGATGCCATATCTACTTAAATATTATGCTAAAGAACAGAGAAATGCTAGTATACCTTAGCAGCTTATCTTTCGATGTCATTAATGTTGTAGGAGTGCTTCAGAATTAAATAAAAGGAAAAAGAAAATATTCTTATAACCATAAGCTTATGGCCTGTAAAGACCATTATTGAGCATTAGTTTGTTTATTGTTTAGCTCTTTGGGTTTGCTTGTGGAATACAACTGGAAAATGTCTTTATATAATTATACATTAGTAATATCAACTATAAATCACAGAATATCAGTCCTAAATCAGAAGTACTTTGTGTAGGTACATGCCTAGTATGTAGTATATGTAAATAGTACAATCCAATTAATTTTTATAAACATTTTATATATTTTCTTTATTTTTTACATCTAGGTAAAATGCCTGCAAACCAAATAACTTGGGTTGATGTTGCTGTGGAAAGAAGTACAGCAACTTCACAAAGGCTGGGAGGGTCATCTGCCAAGCTGTCTGCATCTTCAGTTTTTGTGGGCAGGACCTTGGTGCAAAAACCAACTTCCAAACCAGCCAAACCAAAGGATACAACAACGATAAATCATGGACCCTTTCCAAAAGCAGAACATGTCAAATTGACATCTGAGCTCGGATTTACTTTTATACCCAATTCAACTCAAGCCAGAATCTCCTCCCATGTTTTTGAAGATGGAGCTCAGGATTTACAACCAGGCACTTCTGAAGTTCCCACAGAGCCACCTTCTATGTTTTCAACAAGCATGGCTGTTCCACGGCAGAGAGTCACAGACAGCATTATTCATGCATCTCCCACAACATCGTCATTCCAAACTGGAAAATACAGTGAATTCACAATGACGCCCTTGTTTGATCTTAAAGATTTTTTTCAAGAGAGTCAGGTAGAGTCATTCCCCAGGGGTGACACACTTTTCCCTGGACAATATTATCCTTTTACAACTCAAGAAGGAACTGCAACAACTGAGGCTCAGAAACTGCAGATAGCTGTAACCACTAAGACATACCCCTTTCTTGCTGGAATGACAGAGAGAACTACTGTCACAAATGGCTTCACTGAAGAATCTACCATAGGGATTCACATGGCCACAACAGATATGAAACAAGATATGGATCTGAAAACTAAGATTGATGAAGAGTACTACATGCCAGGGACCAGTGTCTACAGTGGAGATATGCTAACAACAGCCTCACCAAAGGTTGAAGGACCCATGAAAGACCAGCAGCAATCTGGTATGGTTGGCTTTTCTATTTATGTTGTACTTGCTAGACAATTTTTTATTCTTTTGGTGAAAAAGATGAAAGTACAAAGTAGTCTGTATGTATGTAGAATAAAGTATGTTGTATAAATTATCAGTTAGAAACTACACAAATTTGTATTTATAAAGGGGGTTAATAACGAATGGAAACATTGAATTCATACTCTGCGAAGGATTCAGTACAAAATTACAGTATATAAAGTACCATGTAATGTATTTGTAATGTTCAGTAGAGGAAGAGTCCAAGATTGGCTAATTGATTTGGTTAAAGTGCTGTCATAGTATAGTGATGTATGACGTGCCCATATCCCTAGACATTACAAATCATCATGTGGTGTTTGAATGTCACATTATATACACAACAATGGACAGCATTGTAGAGAACTAAAAAATATTAAATTAAGGTAATAATGAATAGAACCAAACTCTTCATGATTCTTTTAATCTTTCTCAGAACTCTGACATTCATGTCCATATATATGTAATAGAGTGTTGGGTGATTTTCCATGAAGAAAAACCTGTTCTTTGGTAAAGGAGGTTGACAAGTACCATGTGCTGTGTGCTTTAGAATTTCAATAAAAATTAAATAATCTTTAAATCTGGTGATTATGAAGGTCATGAAAGGTTTTTAACTTCATTCTACTGTTCATGAAATCACTCCAAGGAGTATGGGGAAATCAGGAGGGAGCAGGGTGTCCCTAACATCACTGTAGGGTGCATCTAGTCTTGTAAAACATCCTCCAGTTCCTTTTGCTATACTGTAGTAATATATATTATTTGTTTTTCAGTTCTTCAGGGGTCCAGGTTTTGTGCTCCTTACCCTAGAGCTTGCATCTTTGTACATTGAACTTTAGAAATAATCCTGTTAAGTGGGCTTCTATCTCTGTCAGTTAACTAATAACTAACAGTAACTAATTTTCCTCTTTGACTATGCAATTTGCTTTTTTTGACATACGTTGGCATGATTTATTAGACTGCAAATTTGTAATATTTTACTTAAAAAGTAGGGCTAAACATATATCGGACTATATTGAACTTGAGCAACATGCATAATGTAATTTCAGATCTAAATCTCTCTGCTGGTTAGACCAGTGATTTTGGAGAAGCTGTGGCTGTCCAGGGTCCTGAAATAAATTATATTTGAATTTTGTTCAATGGCTTAAATAGACAGTCTGTGTGGCTCAGGTAAATGGACAGACACATAAGGGTGCTGTATTAGTTCTGTAGTTAGCACTGTTGTTTCACAATTCCTGGGTTGGCTGTTCCACTGCTATCCCTGCTCTGTGTGTTTGAACGTAGTGCCTCCAAAGCACCTGAACTTACTCTAGTAATATAAATACATTCCTCTGTGGACCAGTGCATTCATGTTGAAATTTTGCATTTGTGATGTTAGGGACAAAATTGTGTTTCTATATTATATGCACATAAACTCGGCACCAATAATCTGAGACCATTTAGAATGTGATTATTCTAGTTTTTGTTAAAAGCAACTTTAGACATGCTCTTTTCAAAAACCTATTCTCAGAAGTGCTGAGAAATTGTAAAAAATCACATTATAAACATTTCTAGCCAAGAATTTTGCACTTTTGAGGCTATAGACATAGGTGTTGACTACACATTAATGAATGAGACATTCTGAAATTTCAGGTAGGTTGATTGTCAGTGTCAGAACTTTGGAGTGACACTTTTTTTCAAAGTCAGTGGCCTACACAATGAATATTGATGAGATTTGTGTCAACACACCTGTAAGGGTTTCTGTGGGTGTTTTTAAAATGTTTCTATGATAAAAACTCACAGAGTTTTTAAACTGTTTGATAAGATTTCTGTTTGATCCTGCAGGCGGGACAGCTGACTCCGGAGGGTTAGGACCGATTTTAGCTGGTAATTATTGTGTCTTAATAACGAGATGGTTGATTACTTCCATTCTTTGTGGGAGGACTGAAACAGGATTTTGAGCTACCAAAACTGTAGTGCATCTGCATCTGGTAGTGGGAATGTCAGATCTTATGATTTCTTCTACCATCTCGGGAGGGACCAGATAAGAAGAGACTGTTCCCTCACTCAAGTTAGTTACCATCCTACAACAAATACGGCATTTGTAATCTTGGTTGGGTCAGAAGAAGGAAGAAGAAAGGAAAAGAGGTTAGTTACATGCAGGAGGTCTAACTGCATTCAACTTTGGTGCACTAGGACTGTTCGGGGTCTTTGTCCTCCTCCATTTGTTGGAAGCATTATATTTATTTATTTGGGTGCAGAGCACCCATTTGTACACTGGGCTCTGGTTTGTTTTGGAAACCCTGGTATGATAGGGGACAGAAGAGAGTTTGCCCAAGTTTTTGATGCACAAGGGTTAGTGTGTCACCCAAGTCAGTGGGAATGCACGCTATATGGAAGTCGGTGACCCCACTGACATAGACATTTTGTGGAAAGATGGACTCAAAGTTCCAGAACAAGTGGTGGATATGTTCTTTTAGGGTGTCAAGCAGTCAGAGCGTCTGGCAAGCTATTGTTTGATTTCGACCTCCAAGAAAATGAGGGGTATTTGCAGAGAAGTCCCTGGTGTAATGTCAGAGGATTGTGGATGGTTGTCTGAAACAATGGCATGAATGACCATCTACCCCCTTTTACTGAATTTGTTCTGGTGAATGATATCCTACTGCGCCAATTCAGAGGGACAAAATGAAATTATCCTGCTGGTATGTATGAACAGCACTAGTTTCAGGGCTCAGTAAAAAGTTGGTCAGCTCTGCATATTACAGTATGCTGTAGGCGAAATGGCTACAGTCTATGAAAAGCAAAAGTGAGTGAATTAAAAAATGGTGCTGTTCGTATATGAATTGTCAAATATTTCTAGAATTTTATAATCTAAGACTTTGACCTGTGTAATGCATGGATGTACAAAAAGTTCATTCGTTTTAGATTTGAAATCTGGTTCAACCAGTTCACTGGGAAGAACAGTCTAAAAAAATGATTTGTTCACTAATTGGACATCACTATCGTTCACAGCTACAGGATAGCTATTTGCATGTAAGTAGTGTTACTTATTAAGACCATGTTGCTTTGTAGGTCACATAGTGCTTTTCTATCTGAGTGAAAATTGCAGAAATACAAATGCTATTCGATATTGTATTGGACTTGGATAATATGTCAGTCGCGTTACAACAGATTTGCAGTGTGATATCATGCATTGTAGCAGGACTGACTGTATTACAGTATCCTGTATCCTGCAGTGCTGATCATTGTGCATGGGTCCAGGTTGTCTTTGACTGGCTTAGGAGTGTGATCTTGCCGACAGTCAAGTAGGAGCACTACCTTGAAAGGCATATCATGACTAATGAGCAGCTGTGCTGTGTCAAAGCTCGTTATACAGCTCCGGATCACATTTTTTATTTCACTCATTTCTCAATTTATGGTTATGCATCTGTGTAAAATGTAATTTTTTTCCTGTAAACTGCAGCCTAGTTCTTCTCTATTTCTTTTTAATGAAGGGTTTCTTCTTTGTTTTATGGAACTTCAGTCCTGCTTCTAGGAGCCTGATACTAACTGTCCTAGCTGTGCATGTCACACCACTTAATGTTTCCCATTCCTTTTGAAGGTCCCTTGATGTCACCCTCCAATTCATGAGGCACTGCTGGACTAGTGTATGCCATAAACTTTACAGTCATCTCTGGCATTAGAAAGTCGCTTCCCCCTTCTACCTGGCAGGTTTCTAGTCATTGCACGTTTCTCCTGCTTCAGCTTGTGTACAGCTGTTCTCTTAGAATCTTTGAGCCTGGAATCAGTCTGCCATGCAGTGTAGCCTTCTGCCAGCCTTCTACTCGAAAGAGTAGGAGTGGTTCCCCGATGCTCTGGCTAAAATTGCCCACTGTGGCCTTATTAAATCTGCCCTCCTAATCATCACCTATACCTAGTTGGTGAATTCTTTCCTGCCCCTTCACCACCTTAACTACTGTGTGGTGAGCATACTGCTGCAGAATGGCTGCCATCATATCATCCTGGTGTGTGCTACACAGTGTTGGTGGTTAAAGTGGCTCCCCATTGCTTCTATAACGTGCTTTGGGTGTCCTGAAAACAATATACAGTAAATGCAGCTTTCATTCATTCATACTAGAGCGACATTTGCAGTAGTGGTCACCCTTCCCACAGTCCTGCCTATCAGAACACGGGTTGCTCTGGTGATTGGTATAGCCACCCCAAGTCATTTGAACCATACATCATCATCATCATCGTCCACTGAAGGATAGAAAATTGGATGGCAACAGACTGTGCTTCAATGAAAGCATGAACAGACCTGGAATTGGTTTTCCAGATAAATGTAATGTTCTGCCCCTGAGTGGCATATGGCAAGTCTAAAAGTCGATGCTCAATCTTTGCGGTCATCTTGAAAATTGTGATCACGTCAATCGGGATCAAAGCATTCAGTGTCTTTAACAATGGTGACTAACAGCTTCCAGTGTGAGCCCTCAAGGGATACCTCAGGTAGCTCTGTGGTGGGTATGAGAAGGCAGCCTCAGAGTCACTCCAGTCTGAGTCGCTACATTCTGATACAGGGAAGTGGTCATGCTTGTGTGACGCATAGCTTTGGTAGTGAAGGGTTTGCAGGGAGTTTTCCCTATACTACCCTCTGGAAGAAGCCTTTGCTCTCCTGGGTTTATGAGAGCTAGTTAGGTGGCACTACCGGCCCCTCTGGCTGTTGGAGTATATTTGATTCTCTCCAAAGTGGACTCCTGCACTTGTGTCTGGAGTGTGGAGATGGGGGACTCTGGGCCCTGTTTCCTGCCTGCCTAGTTGATGAAAATAGTAAGGAGTAGTGGTGTGCTAGCCATTCTCTGTATTCAGTGGAATGCCCTTCAGCTGCCTAGCGGCTGAAAGCAGGGGCAGAATTTCCTCTTGGTCTTTATCCCAGTAGGGGGTAGTATGCTCAAATTGGGGTACTCTTGAAGCACAGAAGGACTGCATTGACTAATAAAAATGTCTGATATCTTCCTGCAAAAAATTCCCATGAGCAAGGGGTTCACATCCATGGGTGGTTCCTGGGGCTTCCTGGGTCAGCAGGCTCTGGTTACTCACCAGAAAAGGCCTATTCTGGAAGTTGAGCAAGTGTATCTCCCTCTGGATGTAGGGTCTCCCTGTTGAAATGTATGGTAATTTGACCAACACTTATATTAGACCACCTCTCCAGGAATTCAATTTTGTCATATAGGGCTTACAATTCAAGACTACTTTTCCTATTATGAAGGAGAAAGTGTCTACCAATTGTATCCTGAATGCTGAGGGACTTGGGTTCTCTTCAAAAAGTGACACTAGGTCATGAATCCTGAGTTCACACTCAGACATGGAGTAATGCCAGATGAGGTGGATAAGTTGGACAACAAAATCTTAGAGACCCCTTGTGAGGCACTGGCTTGACCTCTGGAGAGTTTGTGAGTGAAGGAATAGGGGTGATGCTAACAATTAGTGTAATGTAATGTAATTTATAAGCCAAGATCAATTAGTAGGATAAAGTAACACACTGCAGTCTAGGTAGCACATTTACCTGGGGGAATTACTGATTGCTTCTTTATTAATTCAATTGCCTTGATTTCAATTGAAATTAGTAAAAGTAAATTTAAGAACTGTAATAAGTTATTGGAAGTTTAACACTATTCCATACACACTAAACTACCACCTATACATTTCCACTGGGCTCACTTTGGTCGGTCAAGTTGGTGACACCTGGTGGCGATTTGGGGGTTTATCAGTTCTAACGCAAGCAGTTGTTTAGGTAAAATATAAAATTTGTCATTCAGATATAATGTATTTGCTTTAGATAAACTATGTTGGATCAGTCTCATGAAATGCACATAAATGTATCAAGTTTAATTAAAATTATAATATAATATGGAGTGTTATAAATTGTTAAATCAATGCACCATTCCTTCAAATTGACTTAATTAAAGTGGCAATATGGGTGATTCAACCAGTTATCAAGATTAAGAATTCTTGTCAGTGATGGCTTCAAATCGTATCTAAATGATCACAAACAACCACTGGTTTCAATAAAGGATATTTATTGAGACGCAAAATAGTAAACATGAATTAACTATGGATTATTAAACAGACTGAACATGGAGATGAACATACAGTATAATAGTTTTGAGAATGGGTATGGTCATATGGATGCGAGAGTGTTTGTAAATGGAATGTAAGGAATAAGAGGATAAGGATGCACATGGCTAGGCAGAGGGGGAAGTCAGTGTAAATCTGCATGAGTGGAATGCGTGTGGCCACCTTGGGAGATGGGACCCCCTTGGACTGAGGGTGGAATGATTGAAACTCTCAGATCACAGTCCTGATCCAGATCCACAAGTTTAGTATGTGAACATCCAGGAAACATCCAGGAAGTCCAGTGTACGGGTTGTCATGCAGACTACACTCAAATTTCATACTAATCAAAACAGTTCACAAACAAACTATACATGTGGGCACTACTATTAGCTGTAAACATCCGAGTAGTTCACAAATCTAGGCTAAACTAAGCAACCAACAGTTTATGTAACATCACACAACCACATTTTAACACTAGACCTATAAAAGGCACATTTCTATGTAAAAAAGACAGAAAAAGAGAATGGAGGGAGGAAGGAAGAAAGAGGCAAAGAAGTGAGAGCTGAAGTTAGTTGGTGAGCAAAATGAACAGCAGCTTTGGGTGAGGAGAGGGGTAGGATCTCCACCAGTCTGAGCTGGAGGTGTTCAGGGATGCTAATGACGGAGTTAAGCCTACTACGGAGCTTTCTGGTGTGTCTTAAGAAAACAACCGAGGTACAGGTGGGTTTTTAATGTGAATGCGAACATTGTTTTCAAAAGTCCAATTTTAGCTGGTACATATGCATCTCAATAATGAGAAGGTTGAGTACTTCCATCCTGTGTAGGTGGGCTGAAACTGGAATTGAGCTGTAGGCAGGGTTGCCAACTGTCATGCATCTGGTGTGACACTCATGCTTTTAGCCTTAAAGTCACGCTGTCACGCTCATGGGGGGAAAAGTGGTCCTTGATTGTTGCATGCCACCTGCACGGACATTTAGTGCCAAGAACATTTTTTGACAGGTGTAGATTGTCAAACTAGGACTAGGGTTGAGCTTCCATCCACTGCACGTACAATGTCAGGTATGCCTGCAGTGGCATGAAGACCAATTTTAGTGTCATGCAAGGCATCCCCTCCGGCTGGACATTGTATGTAGTTGTGCACACGGCACAACAAAAAA
>JAODKN010000041.1:23948683-23961925 GCA_026774425.1 Petrocephalus zakoni | reverse complement strand
TGTAATCCATTTGAAATATTAAGCTGTATTATTACAGCTGCACTTACACTATGTATGTGAATGTATGTGAAATGACTTCCATTTTAATTCTACTTCCTTATATTTAAATTCGTATTGCGATTCTGCAACGTTTTCAAGCAGTTTTATGAATTGCATTTCATTTTTATGGTCATTCGCAAGTCAATTCTGAAAGGTGCACAGCTTAGCTGTTATGTACTGTTATGAAAATGCGCACAGGAGTTACAACAACGAGCGCTGTTTACGCTAATTTATAGTCTACGTTATAGTTTTATATTTGTATTAACTGTACATTTAACTGTACATGTTATTAATTTTGACCGCTTAATGTATCATCAGCAGTATTACTTTGGACAAAGAAGACCGCCAGTGTGTTTTCGTGATGTATTCTAGCTGATCTCTGCGTTTCTGTGACAGGACAGCAGGCAAGCGTTCAAACAACGAACTACTTAGAAAATAATGAGTGGGTCGGATCACTCGCAAATCTACGAGCGAAATAACAAACTACTTTGCTACGAGGGGTTTCGGGAAAGGCTCGTTACGATCAATCTTAAATGCTCGGCAACGAACTACTTAGCGCTACAATGCTTTCGGGAAACCCACCCCTGATCCCCTCTGTGTTTTTTTTTCTGATTCTACACAAACGTAATCTTTCCCAGTTTTTTTCTGATGGCTCCATTACAGATTAACCCTCTGGGGTCGAGTGCATCGTCAGCGATGCAGCGTACTTTTCGCATCTACTTCAGTTTATATCTCGCTGAAATCTTCCTGTAGAATCATGAAACAACGCAGACTTAATCCTTAATCTGTCTTCTTTGCAAAATGTCCACTGTCGGAAGTATTAACGTTTTGAAAATTAGGTTAAATCGGCAAAAAACTAAACCATGTCACCTTTCTTTGTTTTACCAGCGTCGAACGCGCTTGGTACCGCCCTCACCTTGAAGATCGCTATTCAGATTCTAAATAACCACATTACTGTGTATTCAAATTGCATTCACATGATGAATACATGGTAGTTTATTCTAATTACCCTCGTTGTATCGGCAAGTGTGACGTGATCCAAATACACTCGCATAAGCGGACTGTTTGGCAATTGATGGAACATTAATCTAGATCGTTCTATCGCCTCGCATGGGGAAACTCTTGCACAAGGGGCCACGGACGCACACAGATGCTGATGTTGCTGCCCGATCTGCATGCGCAAAGTTCTCTTCTGCTTATGGCTGTATGTGACTTGTATACTGACATCCATTGGACCTGCCCCGATCAGTGAGAGTAGGTGCACAAATTTAAATTTTAATTCATTGTAAGATATAAAAGCATACATGCACAATCACATGATACTTAATATCTGTTGGCAGACATTGAAATATGACATTCAATTTCACATTTAATGCAAATTTGTTGAATAATAGTATTTGTTAATTTGTTAAATAAAGCAATGTTAATTAGGTTATTTTTTTTCTCATTCAAAACATACCAATAACAATACTGTTAATGTACCAGACCGATAAGCAGCACCGGAAAGAGTAGTAGTGCCATTAAAATCTTAACGATTCCCATCCCTAATGCAGAATATAATTATGTGAAGGAAATATGATTGTATTGCACTTTTTCCAACAAAAGCATTCTCAGCCTACATTTATGTTGGTGTAAAACTAAGCTATTATGCCTGTCAAAGTAAGTTAACTTAGTCATTTCAAACCCCCTGCTAAAATCTCTCATTATTTCCAGCAACCATCCAACCCTGCCCCTTTTGTGTTCTGCCCCACTCCTGGCCAGCAGGTGTTGCTGGCCGCCCTAGGGGTATTCTCCGTACGTGGATTACTCGTTGGCCGGATGAAATTGTTGATTTGGCATGATCCTGGATCTGTCGGTTCTTCATAACTCTTGCAGGATGTGTTGGTATACCAAGACATCCTAATCGTCAAACCTGCTCGAAGTAGGTTTGTTCTCTGTTAACAAGGATTAGCTTGCACACTTAATTAGTGTCCATGCGAGTATATCCCATCAGCGTTCGCCTTTCAGGGATGAGTGACCGATTGCAATCGGTGCGCAAATATAATTTTTATAAGAAGAGAATTTCAAATGAGGGTTTCGAGCGATAGGCAAGATCCTTTATTGTTTCTGCATAATATTATTTTCAAGAGATACCGCTTCAACCAAGTTAGAATATTAACCATTAACAATTAAAAAAAAGTCTATCTGGCCCTGAAATACATTCTCCAGGTTTCCATAGTTTGACCCGGACACCAGCATGTGTGTATACTCTTTACCAGTTTGAAGTATATTTTTTTACTTCACTTTAACTTGTTCCCGTGTCCTGACTGTGCTTCCGCTTCATCTGGAATTATGACAATTAAATAATAATGTGACGCATTTGAAATGTAACGCTGCATTCAAGTAATAAGTATAAATTTAAAACTACAAATGCATTTAATTTTTCAGCCACTTTTGCCAGCCGTCTGTTCTGATTTGGGTCGCTTTTGCTGCGTTTCCTTTTGATACAGATTGATTCTTTTAATTCTAGTTGTGCTTGACATTTATTACTATTTATTTTATAGTTTAGTTATACAGATTAGTTGTAATATAACATTTTATTTTTATACTTCTTACTTTTAATTTGTCGCATATGTTTGTTGCAGTGTATTCTTTTTTTTAGTATATGTAAAGCACTTTGGGACAGCAAGAGGTTATCTGTAAATGTGCTATATAAATAAACTTGAACTTTGAAGTAATCATATCACTCTAATAAATGGTCCTGCTCAGACTGAGTGAAAAAATGCGCCGTTTTTTCCGTCATTTTGTAGAAGCCAATGGGATACTTGTCGATCGTGTTTTCTAGACTCGATACATATAGGCTTTTCAAGCAGCGCAATCATCTCGGATGATGGGATCCAGCTAAACGAATCTTCCTGAAATGCGTTTAAGGAAACGACTTAACCGGATGATTTTCACCGCCATTAACTGATCCAAGATCAGGTTCTCTAGTTATTGGTGGTCCTTTTTAGTTATTTAGTCAATACTTTTTTTTTATGATTTTTGTTGTTACCCCTGATGGTCTGTTTCTTTTGTAGTTCTCCCAGTCCCCTTATGTTCCCAATAAACCCCCTTTATTTGTACTGGAGCTGCAAGTCAGTCCTCACCTGTTTTCCCCTGCTTCCACCATGCCACGACGTCGGGTCCATGACAGCACACCTTATATAGCTAATCAATATCTCACTGACTTTTTGACAAATTAAGTTAATTAATTACGTAAGCTGGTGGTGAAATTTAATGAATACATGGAATGGCTGGGGTACTCCTGAGGAGAGTTCATCTAGCCATCCAACTAGATATGTGTCACATTGCCAGGGAAGGAACAACCCAGCTGTGCAGGCAAAACCCCTCAAGGGGGTGTTTATTCAAAGACAGGGAAGGGATAGAGACAATGGGCAGCATACAATGACCGGACTGGGATTACAGGACTGAGAAACACTTATATAGAGGACTAATCAAGAAGCAAACACAAGTCTTCTCTCATCAGTTAACAAGAGGGCAGGAACAGGAGGTATGACTAATAGCGCTCAAGTGTGTGATTTGGAGTTACGCCTGAGGGAAACACAGGGAACAGACACGCATGGTGGGGCTGGACGTGACGATATCTTTTTGGAGAACAAGAAATTTTTATTTTTTTTATTGTGTCACTCATTGCTTAAGTTCTATCTAAGGTTATATTGTGTTTTTATATTATGAGCAAATGTGCAATTACTATCCAGATAAATAGCTTTAAACATTTCATTTGACTGCCTATGGCTTTTGCACGATACTGAGTGTGTGAGCAAATATATAGTGTAACGAGGATTAGGATTTGAACAATGCCAGCTGGGTTAATATACTGTAGGAAGAAGAAACTGTGTTGTGCAACATGTTCACTGGGTGTTGGGTAGAAAACCTGTGTGGGCAGTAGTGGCAGAATACACTTTGAAATGTAGCGGTACAAAGGATATACCCGACCCATCCTTAAAAAACCTGGAAAAGAAGGATGCAATTGTGGGCTGCATTTGGAGGAGCCTTCGAATTTTTAAATGAAAAAGATTTTGAGGCAATTTAAAGTTCCTTGCTTTTTCTCATCATCGGATCCAAAATTGGAGGATATAGGTAGAGTCCGGCCAGGATCCGGTTTGGACCCGTGATCATTATCTGTTCTGGATCCGTCCCGCCGTGCAAGTAGACTCTGATCTGGACCTGTTTTGCAGATCTGGGGTGTGCTTCCAAAAAGATTCCGTTAGCAACTTTCATAGTTGATTCATTCAGTTGCATGGATCCAACTATTTAAGTTGCTAACGTGCTCTGCACTGAAGCAGCGCAAAGGGCAGTTTTAACGGCACTAACGATTGTGATCACTTTGGTCGAAATCAGACGCAAATGGGAGGGGGATAACTTTACAAACATTAATATCTCAGAAACTAAAGCAGCACAAACAAAAATTTTAACGGCACACTCCAGCACTAAGGCAGCACACACGATTGCTATCAGTCTGGTGGAAACCAGATGCAAATGGGGGCCAACTTCACGCTGATGACATCACGATGTAAACAAACATTTATATCTCAGAAACTCAAACAGCACAAACAAAAATTTTAACGGCACACTCCAGCACTAATGCGGCACATATGATTGAGACCAGTTTGGTTGAAATCTAAGACATATGGGGGTCCAACTTCACGCAGGTTAGGAGAAATACTGTTAAGTTATTTTATCTTAATTATTATAAATGTTAATTTGTCCCCTTAAAATGAACTGCAGTCTTGTTGATTAAACAGATTGTGTAAGATAATTAATGTACAATGAAAAAAAAAATACTTGCATGTTTAGCAAACATAAATTTCGTGGCTCTGCTGACGTCAGTACATACATTTCTTTAAAGGTCACTAATGCAGATTTGCAAGCATGGTTCACCTAACAGCAGGCTTTTCTTTCATAAATAAAATCTGTTTTACATGGATGCTTAATTTATGCTTTTTATTAGATACAACCTTACAAAATTATTATGTTAAACATTATGTCAACATTGTACTGTTTTTTTTTATAACAATCTATTACATATAACAAATGAGGTTAACATGCACTGCTTCGACAATGTAGGTAATATGTACATTGACAGAAAAAGGAACATTTATTAAAATATGTGAATGATGATTGGGGAAAATATCTACCTAAATGTTTCAAAACACTTATTTACAACATTGTATGGAGATATTGCAGGAATACTCAGAAAGTATCAAGATGAATACTTTACTGCATTGGAAAAGCTGTTTTATGTTTATTAAGTTTTAATAATTGCATTTTCTCTTTTTTCAGTTGGCAATATTTTGGACATTTCTCAAGAGGTGGTTGATAGAGATACGCAAAAGTCTGTGGTTTTTGGTAGCGAAGACCCTGAAGTTTTTACACCATACGAAATAAACATAACCCCAACATTGAGTTTTGTTAATGGGAAGACTGAAGTAACATTCAAAGCAATGAACCAGGAGGAAAAAGAGGCCAGGGGAGATCAGTCTGAAATGTCTACAATACAAATGAACGAAAACAATACTATTTTTGACTCCATCATAGATACGAAAATATTTAGTGACGAAGCAGTTACAAACAACTCCATAATGGCAAGTGAGCTTGTGGTTTCATCCACGATGCTGAGTACAGTTCAAACAGAGGTGAAGTTAAAAATGGAAGGAAGCACAGAAGGAATATCTGAAGAGGAATCCTGGGCTACAGTCCCAATCAGAGATGAAACAGAATCTACACTCTCCACCACAGGGGTAGGGATTTCAAGTGAGGTAACTCAGAAGCTCATAACTCTGGAATCTGATGTAACTAGGTCTCCTTCTCAGTCTAGTACATTAAAATCTACAGAGGAATCCAGAACTGGAGTCCTTCATTTTCCAAGCATGCAAACCACAGCAATATCTGCTGCGGAGTCTAAAGCCCCTGATGACATTCAGCCGACAGCCACTGAGACAACTATGCATTCCATAAGTGTACCTGCAAAGGCAGGGGTGACTGAAGATGAAAGAACAGATCACACAGTAGACGGAACTGGGGCACCGGAAGCTACAGTTCCAGCCACCCCAGCCATAACAGCTACAATGACCCCTATAATGTACAAAACTGATTCTGCTCTTCCATCCTCTGCAGTCAGTGCTAAAGATCCTGGTAAAACTGGAGTATCTCCGGGAACTCAAACAATCAGCAGCGAAAAATTAACCACACTCTCATCGGATAACCAAAGTATGCATACCACAGCATTCGCAACTGCAGACACTGGCATCACGCAAGAAATGCAATCGGCAACCCCAGAAACATCTGCACCCACTGCCGGCACGTTTACCACCGTTGAGAAAACTGTGGAAAGTGAAATGACAACAATTACACTTGAATCAGCACCTGCGACACAACCCCAGCCTCTCTCGACATCAGGTTTTACAGGAGTGGAAGACGACACTGAAGGTTCTACACTCGATGAAACTGAAGGTTCAACAGTAGATAGCTCAACTGAAGAAGAGAAAATCACGGGGCGGCAACCTACCTTAACGCCTGCTGGGCTGAGTACTACAGTCATGAGAGAATATGCAACTGCATTTTCAGTACCTGAGGAAGAAACAACGGCGACGCAAACTAAGGAAACGGTAGTTTCAAAGAAGCCGGCAGATATAGAAATATCAAGCAGTCCGTTACCTGTACGATCTGAGAGCACATCATCATTTGAGGCAGAATCCAAACTGACAGGAGAAACTGTGGGAACAGGAAGACCTACATTCATCACAATCACAAATGAAACAGAATCTACGCTCTTCACCACAGGGGTTGGGATTTCGAGTGCGGTAACTCAAAAGCTCATAACTCTGGAATCTGATGTAACTAGGTCTCCTTCTCAGTCTAGTACATTAAAATCTACAGAGGAATCCAGAACTGGAGTCCTTCATTTTCCAAGCATGCAAACCACAGCAATATCTGCTGCGGAGTCTAAAGCCCCTGATGACATTCAGCCGACAGCCACTGAGACAACTATGCATTCCATAAGTGTACCTGCAAGGGCAGGGGTGACTGAAGATGACATAAGAGATCACACAGTAGACGGAACTGGGGCACCAGAAGCTACAGTTCCAGCCACCCCAGCCATAACAGCTACAATATCCCCTATAATATACAAAACTGATTCTGCTCTTCCATCCTCAGCAGTCAGTGCTAAAGATCTTGGTACGAATGGAGTATCTCCGGCAACTCAAACAATCAGCAGTGAAAAAATAACCACACTCCCATCGGATGACCAAAGTAAGCATACCATAGAATTCAGAACTGAAGACACTGGCATTACGCAAGAAATGCAATCAGCAACCCCTGAAACATCTGCACATACTGCCCGCACACTTACCACTGATGAGAAAAATGTGGAAAGTGAAGTGACAACAATGTCCCTTCAATCAGCACGTGCGACACAACCCCAGTTTCTCTCGACATCAGGTGTTACAGAAATAGAAGACGACAGTGAAGGTTCTGTATTCGATGAAACTGAAGGTTCAACAGCTGACAGCTCAACTGATGAAGTCAGCATCATGGGTCAGCCACCTACCTTGATACCTGTTCACCTGGGCAGTACTGTCACTGCTGAAGTCAAGGAAACTAAGGATGAAATCATTTCCAAGGAAATGGCAGCTGAAAGAGAAATGACAGGCATTTCAGAAAAAATGGTAGTGACTTCTACATCAGCCTTATCTCCATTTGCTGTAGAATCCACACTGGCAGAACAAATTTCTGGAAAAGATAGACCCTCATCAATCCCAGTCATAGATAAAATTGAATCAGCACTCCCCTTTAACAAGGCAGAAACTTCGAATGATACAACCCATAAGGTCACTATTAAGGAATATGCTGTAAGTCAGTCCCCTTTTCAGTCTAGCAAACTGAACTCTGAGGAGGAATCTAGTACTGGAATCCTTCTTCCAAGCATACAAACAACACATTTTTTTGCCGCGGAATATAAAACTACAACTCAAGCCACAAAACATCCACTTTTCAATGCATTTCTGTCTATTGAACCTCAAACAGCATCGTTGTCTCCCATTACCTCAGTAGTTTACAAATATGAACAAGAGGAAGAATTTCTTATACCGAGTCCCATTAGCAGCCAAGCTAAAACTAGCATTGTTGAGTCTTCCCCTGCCATAATTGATAGTCTCCAGGAAGTAACAACTAGTATTATGTCCACTGAGGAAGTTTTTGAGAAAAATGAATCATTTTCTGGTGTGACTGAAACCATTAAAGAGGATTTTACAATATTTAAAATAATTATAAAGGATATCCCTACTGATGCGAATACTGTTTTAACAGAAAGTTTCTTATCTTCGTTGCCTACTACCTTGAATGAAGAAAAGGACGACGCAAGCTTAACTCTCATGCCATCGTCATTTATAACTCCAGAAGTAGCAAGAAGTTTTGACACAGATAGTCAGTTCCCACCATTCACCCATGATTCAGTGAAAAATGAGTTTATTATTTCTACCAAAAAGCCATCAAAATGGGGCAAATTGGGGAACATCACCCAGTCTTTGTCAACTTCCAGTTTTACAATCACCAGCATACCATCCTGGAATAGTCCAGTAAAAGCAACACCTTTAATAACCACCCTTCAATCTGGAATAGATTATGGACAAAGGCATACCATTGAGGCTCAGACAGTAGATATCGCAGGTATTTTATTGCGACCATCAGTTTTAATCACATACATATATATACACTATTTCATTTACGTTATATTTCCAAATTCAAATCATCCTGACTATACCTAATTTTTCACTCTTGACAGGTGTTCATTCATGTGCTGAAACTATTTGCCTGAATGCTGGCACTTGCTACAATATAGGACAGATTGAGTCATGTTTTTGTGCCCCTGGTTATACTGGCGAACAATGCGAAATAGGTATGTTCAACATAGTGGTTCTTATCATCACCTAACATGTAGATGTACAGACAGGCTGAAAGTTTTTTAGATATTAATGGTCCTTTTCTGCTTGAAGCTTCTTTTTTTCCTCAATACTGATGTCATTAATCAATATTATGTGTTCTGTTTATTTTCTACTGGTTTCATTATTTGTAATGATATTTTGGTTCTTTGCACATAGACATTGACGAATGCCAGTCAAATCCTTGTCACAATGGAGCCACTTGCCTTGATGGCCAAAACTCCTTTAGCTGTATTTGCTTACCTAGCTACAAAGGAACTCTTTGTGAACAAGGTGAGAGCACTTGATTTTACTTTAATTGACTTACATGGCTTTTGACAAGCTCCATATTTCATGGCTAAGCATTTTATCCGTAAATATAGTAAGAATGTGCCATCAAGACAAATTTTAGTAACAAATTTGGTTTGCCAGCAATGATGAGGCAGCATTTACCCTTATTTATGTCAGCACATTTATTCATTTTTTATGCAGATATATGAATAATATCACTGCTTTTGTAAAGGCTTTTCAAACTAAAGACCTTTTACTTAAATTATTTTTTATCCTTAATCAGTTTTATGAAGAAATTAAACAACATTGCAGGTCTATTTTATTATTCATTGTACTGCCTCCTTGCTTTTTTTTAATTTTGTGAGTATACAGGCAGTCTGCAGGTTATGAACAAGTTCCGTCCCCTAATTGTACCTTTAAGTTGAATTTGCCTCACACCTTTGGTACCAGGGCTCAAGCTGATGCCATGGTTCCCTGTGTGTGAAGTTTACATGTTCTCCTCGTGTCATCATGGGGTTTCTGCCGGGTACTCCGTTTTCCTGCCACAGATCAAAAACATGCTGAGGCTAATTGGAGTCACCAAGTTATCCACAGGTGTAAATGATTGGCGTGTGAGTGTGCCCTGCGACAGATTGGTGCCCCATCCTGGCTTGTTCCCTGCCTTGTGTCTGTAGCCTCTGGGATAGGCTTTGTACCCTCCATGACCCTGAATAGCACAAGAAGTTTCTGAAAATGGATGGATGGTTAGCTAGAATTATTATTATACAGTAATCATAAAAGTAACTACATATGGTACTGTATTGTATATCGAGCCGACGAACCTGTGCAATGTTTTCATAAGTGTCACAAAGTATTGTGAGTTTTTGTTACTATGAGCCACTGCATTTGAACTGAATTATTAATAGTACAGGCAGTCCATTTATGAGTTAACCCGTGGACTGCATGTATTTACGTTTATTTAGTATTTGTTTTTGTCCAGAGCAACATACAACTGAGGCAAATAACACATTACAAACATTATACATGACCCCTAAAACAGCAATATTCTAAAACCCTGACCTTCGTTTGAAGTTTGCATTTTCTCTCAGTGTTACGCAGGTTTGCTTGAGGTATTCTGCTTTATTCCCATGTGCATTTCGGTTCTCAATTGCTTGTGCTGCATGACTCTGTGTTTCTGCAATGGATTGGGTACTACAACAAGTGGTTCATATGATATTATTTAATTGAAAAACTCATACTGTTATTCTTTTTCACCCAGACATGCTGTTTTTGAAAGCATGCAGATTACATTTATTTCATGCTTTTAAATGACAGATAAAGTAAACTATAAAAACCGTTCAGTAGATGTATTCTCTCCAGTTACATGATATACATAGAGTTCACCTTTCTGCATCGTGGTCTTGGTATATCGTGGGGTCAACGTAAGAAGTTAAATGGGATTTTGTGGGAGTTTTTCAAAAGCTGCACACAGCGCATGTAGACTAGCAGACGACACACAAAAGTTTAGTAACTCATAAATAATGAAACGTGTGTATTGCTGGCTTGGAGGGTGCCAGGCATGTTTACAGCAGGCTCTCACGTGATATCTCACAGTGATCGCACAGTGATCTTTGCATCCCCCATTTCTTTCTTCTGCTCGCCTCTGCCCCATGTGACGTGGAAGGGCCCACTGTATATAGCAGGACATACATATTAGAACAATATATAACTATATTATTAAGGTAGGATAACTTAAGATAATTCAACCAAGCAGTTCAATAACTTTGTGCATTGTGCTTGTGTTAGAAATGACTTAAGAATGCAATACTGCCTTTGAAACTGATTGAGTTTTAACCCGAAGTTCAGTCAGTTTATTTCTCTACAAACCATACTTATTAGTAAAGCTGGAAACAAGTGTAACAATGCAATGTAATTGTATATGCGCAAAGTTGATGTTATATAAAAAAAAAAAAAACATAAATTATAATTCAGCTGTCTAATTTATTTATAATGGGTCTCTTTAGACACTGAGACATGTGACTACGGCTGGCACAAGTTCCAGGGCAACTGTTACAAATATTTCATTCATCGGCGAGCTTGGGAAGCAGCAGAGAGAGACTGCCGTGTAATGGGAGCCCATCTCACCAGCATTCTTTCCCATGAAGAGCAGCTGTTTGTGAATCGTAAGTGCTGTGTCACTACGTCCCTATCTTGTTCCCTCATAATTTTTTCCTTTACCTTTTCTCCATCCAGCCCCGATTCTGCCTACAATCACAAATTCAAAGTTAATTAAAACACATTAACTTTTATTTATAAACATTGGAGGTAAAGACTTAATATAGTTCAATGATACATATATATACACACACACACAAATGTATATGTTTATATTACAGGTTTGGGACATAACTACCAATGGATTGGCCTCAATGATAAAATGTTCGAGAATGACTTCCGCTGGACTGATGGCCAACCTATGGTAAAAATCATTTCCAGTTTTAGCATGCTGTGAAAAATGTTTTGTTTTTTCTGTTATTGCTATTTGAAAAAGTTTATTATACAAGACTTCAAATTTACAATATACAGAGTCAGCTAATCTTCATTATAGTAGGCATGTAGTTGTCAGTCATTTTGTGTCTATATAGATAAGTGAGTCTCTGCATGCTCTCTGTTTTTTTTTCCTTGGGGAACAAATGAAATAGAGTCCTCTTGAAGCTTTGTCAGCGGAATGCAATGGCTGCCATTTTCTTGCCTTTGACACATAATTGCATCCTCGCTTCAAAACCAGTTCTTTAATCCACCTATTAATAAGAGGGAAAAAAACTAAACATAGGGGTATGGAAGCAACTCATTACAACAAGTTAAATGAATCTTAAATAAAAAGAGAGCTAATGGCTTAGGTAAGTGGTAAAAACCTAAGTACTGTATGGGGTGGACAAGGTGGGAGGTTACGCTGAGATCAGTTGAGCGAACATACAACATTTGTCTGATGGAAAACGTTTTAGAGGAGCTTTGGGATTCATGAATTTCACAAGCTATTGATCTCATAACAATTTGAAATATAATTCCTTGGATAGAAGGTTGAGGATTAAAAACAGGGGCTTTCCAAAGTGATACTAGCATCTCGCAAGTGAGGATCAGTATGGAAATCTGTGCAAACAGAACTGCACATTCCATTATTTTGTCCCATTACAATGTACCATGTCTGCCTTTTTGACTACCTGGTAATTTTAACGCAAAATTAATTAATGCTTTATATTAGCTACCCCTTCATAATACAATCATTATGCATTTACAGAACATTCACCACACTTTCATAATGAATTTATAATGCATTCATAGAACATTCATAAGCTACATGTACGTATACCTCCTAGGGCTGCGCGATTAATCGAATGTCGAATCACAATCTCGATTCACACGTGTATATGATCTCATTTCTAATTTATGGCGATTCACACTCAGCCCTCTTGGTGGCGGTATTGCGCTTTTTAGCGCATTTTTTTGCCAACCAGCACAAAACCCTACTGAGACGGAAGAAAAGCAAAACGAACACCAACACGGAGAATGCCGATAGCGATGGCGTTCTCAGCACAGGAGGGAACATTGTGTCATACCTGTGTTCCTTTCTTAAGCCTGAAAATGATGATAAGCTAGTGTTCTTGGCCAAAAACCTATAAGTGTTGTAGTTGACTGATTGCCCAAAAACACAAGTGCTATGTTATTTATGTTTGTTTTTTTAATTATTTAAATTTATAAAAGTTGTATTATCCATCCATCCATTGTCTCCCGCTTATCCGGAGTCGGGTCGCGGGGGCAGCAGTCTAAGCAGGGATATCCAGACTTCCCTCTCCCCGGCCACTTCATCCAGCTCTTCTGGGGGGATCCCGAGGCGCTCCCAGGCCAGCCGAGAGACATAGTCTCTCCAGCGTGTCCTGGGTCTTCCCCGGGGCCTCCTCCCAGTGGGACATGC
>JAODKN010000041.1:23863706-23882651 GCA_026774425.1 Petrocephalus zakoni | reverse complement strand
TTATTAATAAAGATGAGTTTAACTTTCTTTGAATTTATAATTGAAACAAAAGAGCATCATAGACAAAATTCTAATATCTGACAAACCCTTCATTAACTTAGTTTGCTCATACACACCTATAATCTCAAATAACAAATGAACCTATATACACTTAATTTCAAGTGACATTTAAATACTTCACTTGCACATCTGATGTCTTACTCACAATAAAATGCACCCAGACGCCTGAACGCATATCATGTTGTGTTTCTCAAAGCTCTGTTGCCAAAACAACAATATTGTTTTGCTACCAACTGTAAATAAAGCCACTATTCTTTCCTGTCATTCCTGTGAGAAGCAATTCCATTTACTGTTCTGCGTTGAGCAAGTCGTAATTATTAAAGCCATTATTTCAAACTGTCTCCAGTACATGCTATATGTATATTTTTCATGGTGACTGACAGTTTAATTTGCTTTATGGGTATTTGCTTACTATTTAATGTACAGATATGTAATATAATGTTAGGTAAAAAAATTGAAAATTAATTAAGTAGTTTTTAAATTATAATTCTAACTTAATTACAATTAATTCTAAATTAAATTTTAACAACAAACTATTAAAGCAGAAGAATCCCTGTACATCCAAGTCCTCGTGTTCAACTTCTCTCTTAAGGACTTTCTATCAAGCAGTTCCAGGATGATTCATAGGTCAGCACTATCAGTTTCATTAATAAATGCTAATAGAACTGAACGAGTAATCTATCTTAGCAAGACCCAGAGAAAAGCAGCTATAGACAACAAGCCAGAGTATATGGGCGTAAAGGGCATAGTGAAGGCTACTGATAAATTTTAAACATGAGAAATTGGTCTTACCTGCAGCCACTGAGACTGGTCACTGTGCCCTGATGTCCATGCATTAACTTTGCCCTGTTTGTCTAGCCTGGCCTTTCCCGGTTCCCATGTGAACATGTCCATGTTAAGAGTTCGAAATATGCTGGATGCTGTAATTTGATAATCCTGGATGTGACCAGATTTCATTCCCAATGGTTCAGAGCACCCTTTAAAAAATAAAATAAATAGATAATAAATAATACATGAGTTATTGCTGCCATTTGTGTTTACCATACTTTTTCTGCATATTTTTGACAATGGTGCAAGAAAATATTGTCAGGTCCCTTAAGTAGCCACTGACCTGTGAGTTCACAGCCTAGTAGCTCCAAACGGAGTGTACAGTGCCTCCTGCAGACTTGTGGGTAAATCCGCACATACTGTGCTTGAAGTGGGGGTGTGAAGGAGTTGGCAAAGGGCGTGTTGTTATCAATGTTTCCATGGAAAATCTTTAAAGACACAAATGGAGATCTGGAATAAAATAGCTTTCTTAGGCCGTCACCAAACTGTAGTATGTGCAACAATGAACAATTGCACACATACTCTTTACAATTTTACTCAGCCTGGCACATTGTGCATTGTTGCAAAAGGCATACTTATTTCGATTAAAAAGTAGTATGTAACACTATTCCAGTATACTAAAAATAAAAACGGTATAATATACCTTTTTTTATTGTTTCTTTGACTCAGCTGAAGAAAATAGTACAATGAAACACAAAAATTAATTTACTTTAAAGCAGAGATGATTTAGAATGACCTTAGAAAGCCATATAGATTTGCCTGTGCCACTGTCTGTTAATAGATCTCTTGGATTTGGAATCAAATTGTAATGAATTTTTGTTAGGGATAAAGTTGAAAAGCACGTTTGAGTGTTTTTAAAGTGAATATCAAATAATAAATCCACCTCAATGCTGCAAGAGCTTAAAACATCAATGACTGAAATGTGCATCAGTAACATTTATCAGAACTCAAAAAACCTCACTTTTTGTATGTGAAAATGGAAAGAAGGAAGTCAGATACAGAAATAAAATGATACTTTGTTGTCATTAATAATATTATATAAACTAGGAAATTGTAACAAAGAATCTGATTCATTATGAATGATATGGTCAGCTGAACAGCAAATGGAAATTTTGGCTTTCAGATGGAATCTGCAGATGTTTAGCAAATTTTGTTTTATATGAGCCTGATGGCATAAAATCCTGCAGGCCAATTTGAATTCACTCTGGTACAAATACTGTGGTATATAGACAGCATTTGTCTTTGCAATATCCCCCACCAGTGCATTAAAGACTGCCAATTTTTGCATGACTGATTCAATTCATGCTAAAGAAAAATGTGGTTAAAACAATGACACGCTGATTTTAGAATCTTTGCACTACACAACGGGAGTCGCGGTGGTGGGTAGCACTGTTGCCTAACAACTCCATGGTTGTTGGTCTAAATCCAGTGTTGCATGCATGAAAGTTGATGGACTCCATAATAAATGCAACAAGAAATACAAAATATATTCAAAGCTATACGTTTCCTGGTAGGCAATTATTCAATTTTTATCTGGCTATTTCTAAGCATGTCTATAGTGTTCTGTAATCTAGCTTACTAATTACAGCTACTTAAATTTACATATAATTTTTCTTGGTTACATGGTATTTGTAGGTAACATGGGTTTTGGCCAATAAAAAAATACCTTTAGTTTGACATACAGCACCACTATCTGGCCTGTATGTGTGATAAGAGGTGAAAGAAGTATATTTCATTTATACGTCGCAATTGTTGTAGCCTAATTACAACGTTTTTGATCCCTGGTATAGTCAAAGCCCTGATTCTAACTAAAAGTCACTAATTGTTGCCCATAAGGATATTTTACATTATATACTCTAGTTTCAAGTATTTGAGTATCTATTTTTATGAAAATAGTAGGGTTGTAAACAGTGTAATGCTGGTGCTGTGAAATAAAAGAAATGAAATATCTGATTATGAAAATATTATTTATTCAAATAAAAAGTTTGTTACAGGCAATATTAAGGCTTTTAAACACTCACCATGTCTTCACCTGTGTTCTTGTATTTATAGGTCTTCCAAGTCATCCCATCATCGCTAGAAGCCACTTTGTAGGACTTTACATATTCTGGGCTTCCTATGCGCTTGGCACCTTGTGTTATCAGTCCTGTAACTCTCATTCTTTTCTGTAGGTTTATCTGAAAGAAAAAAGATGATTAAACAATGGCCCCATCACTATGTGATGATGGGAAACAAGAACTGTGCATATGAACTGTGCAATTGTTCTACAGCAACTGCATATGAACATTGCATATATATATATATTTAGTTATATATATATAAAAAACTAAAAATATAACTTCAATACAATCTGGCTAACATAACAGAGAAATGCTTTTACAATATTTCGGTCATGCATATAAAAAAGACATATGAAACTGTTTTGAAAACTTGCATGCAATCTTTTTATAACCAGGAAGAGATGCTTTTTAAAATTATTTTTCCATAAAATACATGAGGAAAGAGACAGCTCCAGAAGTCTGCCACAGCATTACTGAGAAGAGCTGTTTTCTTTATGGATTTTTTGTTAAATGCACACTAAATGAGACCCTGCTCATAGCAAAATCCTTTCCACAAGCACTCCCTCTTGATGATCTTTTCAGAAATCTCATTCAAACTGAATGTCTCATTGCTGGATAAATGCCTGGACATAGAGGATCAAAATCTCCCACATTTGCAAACACGTACCAGTTATTTCTAAAGTGTAACATATTTTACAATTACTGATTTCGTTAAGACTGTATTACTCCTTTGTTCCAGTGAATATGGGTGACGATGAAACACTTTGAAAAACAATGAGTGTTAGCAGCTATAAGCACATGTAAAAAGAAATTCGCTCATTCAGTTGTTGTCATTTCCTAAAGCTATCAAATGCATTTCCTTAGATGACATAACTCCCTGGAACAACATACATGTCCATTAGGGAGCAGGTGTTACACAGATGTGTGCTCCCACTGATTTTATTTTGACCTGCTAAGTATCTAGAACAGTCGGTATGTTCTTGTTACAAGAATTTAGCAATTTTGTGCTATTTTGTTTCATTGGTAGGAGCTGCCAGTCACAGTAACACCATGCAGACTCGTGAGTGAGTGAGTGGGCCTTTAAGGTTCAGTCTGTGGACAGAAGGAATTTGTTGACCCATAGATATAATAAATATAATTTAAAAATGGCTACCATAAAAATCAGACTACAATAATTATGATGTCATTATGGTCAGGGAACAGACCAGTGTTAGATATTTAATTTTGTTGTGCTAGAAAAATATATTTGCTGTATGTGTTTATAATGGATTAAAATTTATGGCAATGCCTTTCACTACTATCACAGAATTCATTGAGCACTGCAATTTATTTGCATATATATGGATTGCCACATGGTGACTGAGCATTTAATAGTTTATTTTCATGAGTGTGGTGGTATGAAGCTTGAGGATTACGGCTATATTTTTATGTCTAGTATGTTGCAGGTTCAAATCCCACTGCCAGCAAAATGATTTAATCACCACTGGGCCTTTAACCTCAGTTGCTCCAGAGATGCTGGCTGACCCTTACTTGCTTTGGATAAAAGTGATTTATAAATATTTAAATAAACCAACCCTTAAGAAAAAATACTTATTTATGACCTTTCTCTGACTTTTTCTGAACCCCAAAATAAAAACATATTTTTATACTTCAAGTGCTGTTTTTGATAAAACTTTATTTAAGTGTGCTCTATGACAGCTACATTATTTAGTTTGTAATGTAGAAAGAAAGAAAGAAAAAGAAAATTATTCACCTTCTGTTTTACACCTGGCTTTACATATCTTATAACCTTCTATGTCACTTGAATGAAAAAAAGTGTCATAACAACCTTATGTCAGCATAAACCTATGACTGTCGACATAGGAGAAATGTCAGCTTGACACAGGAGTTCCCAATGTCAGCATTTATGACAGCCACAAAAGTTGGAACAAACCTTTATACTGTAAGTGCTTTTGACAAGTTATGCCGCCTGTCATGAAGGGCTTATGTTGGTGTCATACAGCCTTCATCGAGCACCATTAAGTTAAGTGTTACCGAATTGTTCAATGAATTTCTCGATTTTTTCCTTATAAAAGTTTCCTTTAATAGTCCAATATCCAAGTGATGTAAAGCAGAATAGTGCTTGGATTGTCTGCTAATTCTGCAAGAACTCAAAAGTGTACATCTAGTATTGGTATAGAATGTGCAATTTGCTTCTAAGAACACTGAAGAGAGATGATTATGGGCAGAAATGACAAAATGTGGCAAGTGAAGAAAGGCATTTGAAGAAAAGCCACTGATCAATTTCATGTTCACAAGAATATATACAATCATTTAATATTATTTTGAAAAAAGCATCAGTGGTGGATCTATTTGGTGGCATAGGGTGGCAGCTGCCAGCCCTTCCTTTGGATTGCTACCCCAGACCTCTTCTCTGAAAAATCCAAGATGACATTACTATTATTACTATTTTTAGAAGCTAAGCTGAAGATTTTAGTTTGTACTTGTGTATATAAAATTGTCTATTACATAAACAGTGCAGGTTTTTGCAGGTTTGTTTGTTTGTTTGTATGTTTATTTAATGTGTGCGAGTATTTAGTGCGTAACAGTTTAAGGCTAAACTGTTAATGGGTGGAAAATGTGGTGAAAAAATACTTTTTACAGTGCAACGGAAGAAATGTAAAGTTGTTTGACATTCTTATTTAAAGAATATGTTTTTATTTACAACAAGAAAGACAATAACTTTATGAAAATTTATTTTCATAATTTCATCAAGTGCAATAGAACTGATCCATTTGAGATTTGTTCAGTTTCATTGGATTGTACATCAGTGTGATCTGGTAAATTTTGTTTTATTCATTCATCAAACATAATATCGTTTCATATTAGTTTGGGCATTCTTTAATGGGTCTGGCCAGATTGAATTTATGGCTCAATCTGGCAGTACTGCTGAAGATCCTCTGACCAGTTTGGTCCCATTGGGACAGCGTGACCTAATCAGAGTTGTCGACCTAATTGAAGCCCTTAGGCTGACCTTTGTGGAATATCTTAATGAGGACAACTCCAATTAATTAAGGAAAACAATTACTGAAATGTGATAGATGCCACATTTCTATTTCCACCAAAGAGCAAACAAGCAAAGAGACTTTTTAGTAGCCTGCATGGTAGTGATGTTGCTTCACTTGACAGAAAACACAAGCTGACTGTAAAAATGCCTCTAGAATGCACATATTTTTTCCCAAATTGTCAATCTAGTGTTGGGTGAGTTGGGAAAATGCTTCTCAACGTCCAATTGTGACATAATGAAGGGCATACAGGCCTGAAACCCTTCAAGCATTTACTTCCTGGAAAAGGAAACTTTTGTTATTTACAGATGCCTATGGAAGAGATTTGCAGGAATTGAAGAATGACTTACAGTATATCAGATCAAAACACTTTCTGAAAAAAATTAGAAAATGGAAACGAATTTGTCAAGTTTTTGGATCCTTGTAAAGATGCGTTTTTTGAACCTTTTCCATTTGTGTTATTTTTTAATTTTTTGTCTGGCCACCTGCAAAAGCTCTGCCATCCAAATTAAAATTTCCTAGATCCTCCACTGAAAAAAAATATATATAAAAAAAAGTTTTGGTGCTTAATCACACACTTATAATGGGTTTTGATACCTTAGTCTCACTTTTCCTACAGAGGTGTAATAATTACAAGTAACTGGCTAAAATATGTAAAAATTCAGTTGTTATAAATGGTTAAAATCTTATATAAAAAACCCAACCCAATATACACAACCTTCAGTATATAATCTGTTCTTGGTTTGACAAAGAGACAGCACCATTAACAGAAGAAAATGCGCAGTCCAATGCTACACTAGTTTACAAGTTATCATGTATCATTTTCCGCACCAGCTGCTTCTCTCTCAGTGCCTTGCTTGGGTACCATCTGGGCTTATGAGATCTTCCAGCTGCTAATAGTAGTGAATTATCTTCACCAGCATAAATGAACTGGGGAGCATACACAAAACTCACAAGAAAACCACAGGAACTTATAATTACTTATAATTCACCTGTCATATCAGGGCACTGGGACTGAGTGATGACCCATGAGGCAGCTTAGAGACAACGGGGCTTCATTTAAAAATTAAACCACATGCAAATCGAAGGGCCACGTGGGGTCAAAACCAAAGGCAAGTTGGGCAGGAAAAATAAACACGGGTGAGGACTAACACTCAGGGAAACACTGGGGAGACAGAAGCACTAATTGTGGTCCATAATTTAGGTAACTCTAACCACATCGACAATGATTGACAAAGAGTAGGGCCAGGGCAGACCGCAACAATTAACTAAACACTAAGGCTGGGGAAAACAAGACACTGCTGAGGGTCATCATTACTAAACACTCAAAGCTCAATCACTTGGAAGAGGATGATCAGCGGCACCTGCTGGCCAAACCTGGATGACAGCGAGGGCAGGGACAGGTCCTGAAAGTAATATTTACTACAAGAATCATAATCAATTCAGTTTTTCTACCCCTGCTGAAAATGGTATATTAACAGGCCAATGTTCTGTAAATATACAATTATAGTTGCTGGGCCCTAATTATTACCTGAATCCATGGCCATCTGTCACTTTCAGCGGCGGTCCAGGCGTTCACAAGCCCTTTCTTATTTAGCCGGGCAAAATATGGGTACCATTTCTGTAGCCCAAACAATGCACGATGAGTGGAAGATGCTGTGATCTGCTGATTGGAAATGATGCCCCCTTCCATCCCAAGAGGTCCAGAGCATTCTTTCAAGAAGATAAGACACACACATAAACAAAACAATCAAAAAACTGACCGGAAAAAAAGTTTACTGGAGATTAATTAACAAAGGTAAAAACAAACAAATCTATCACAATTTCTATATTTTTAAGCATGCGTTCCCAAACTTTTCAGCCCAAAACCATTTTGCTGATTTCGGAGGTCTTCATGGTACATTTGTTGCAAACAAATTAAATCATCTTGTGACCTCCCCTGCCGGTGTCTTCCAACTCCTCTGGGGGTCACAACCCCCACTTAGTTCTGTTCCCAACATTGTCAGGGTGATGCATTTTAAGTTACATCTTTTTAAGCAATATATTCATGTGATTTTTGACTTGTGAATTAGGTGTACGGGTATTGTTCCTAATTAGTTTTAATATGCATGTTCTTTGTGTTACCTAATTACAATTGAGAAAGCTGGGTCAACCAGTCCCAGGAGCCACTGAGATTAAAGGCCTTGCTCAAAGGTGTAATGGTGAATCTACTCTGCTGACCTGGGGATTTGAGCTGGTGATCACAGGTGCAGAGATCTACAGAGGAGTAGCAAAGGACAGGCAGGGCAGGCAACTGCTTGTGGCCCTGAGGTGGGATGGGCCCCCCATGGGCCCCTGATCACATAATACACTGAGACGACAAATGTGCTTTATTTATATATTCCTCTTTCCTGTTTCTCACAAAAGTGAAAATAAAGCATTAGTGTAATTCTCTTTGTTGATATGATTAATTTAGACTTCACTCTGAAATAATGGTAATAAATTTTACCATGTTGAGAGAAAGTGAGTTGGAGGGCCCCATGGATTTTTTTTTTTATTAGGGTCCCCAGTGTCCCTAGAATCGCCTCTGGAGATCTAATCCACAGAGCAACACACCACTGCAACAGTTGGTTCTGTAATCACCCAGGACAACCCAAAAAGGTGCTATATTTTTTTCAGACTACTATGCCTATATATAGCTGAATGACACTAGGGCCTTACACCTTGGAAATCGTGGGTTTCATTCCTGGCCTAGTTCACTGTGTGAAGGTTTCTTACTCTTTTATTTTTCTTTCTTGCCGTGTTTCAGTTTCCCCATACCCCAAAGATGTGATTTAGGGGAAATGGTGTCTCTGAAGTAATTTCTGGGTTGTGTGATCTGTAACAAGCTGGCAAAGCAAGACCCAAAACCCTCTGGTTGGGATGCATCAATGCTACCATATGTACCGTTGTGCCAACCACTGTACTGTAACAAATTACCGCAGTATAACACAAGAAGGAATGCCTTTTTCCTAAAAGTGCATAAAAGGAAACAAAATTACTTATGCCCCTAATTATATATGTTAATTTGGTACTAAAGCTGTACTACCTTTAATATATGTTTCTTTATATTATGTGATATACACTGAGTACCCCTATTTAGTCCACACCTAATGCCTGTAATGCCACACTTAATAAATGTATATCTACTGGATCCAAAATGTGAGTCTATTTAATATAATCAGTTACACCCTGAATGATACCACATTACCTTGAGGCTTGAAGAAAATTAATCCAAACATGATTAACGTTCAAATAGGTTTAAGATTTCCCTACGAGAATTGCCTGGAGCTGATGAAGTCCATCTGCATGACTGACAGCAATTTCACAAATGTCAGAAGCTGGAATTATATATTCTGTCTGCCAATTCATTTTAGGCAAAACCTGTGCAATGTACCGATGTAAATAGGAAGAGACCCAGATAGAGAACGATGGACTGAAAGATCATAGGCATTCAAGCCTCCAGGTTATGGGATTGAAAACGGTTGACTTTGTAGCTGTGAATTTTGAACAGCACTATTGGTATGCAGGAGAGCTAGTGAGGAAAAAAGGCATACTTACTATATTGGCAATTTTTTCCCATGTATTCCCCAGGGCATTCACAAGAGTAGTTTGCAACCCAATCTGTGCAGATTCCTCCATTTTTGCAAGGGTTTCTTTCACATTCATTCATGTCTGTACAGAAGACACAAAGGAGTCACATATCTTAATTGTGATTTTACAGAAACATAGGAAAATAAACACATGCTAATGTACTCCAGCAGTATTTCGGAGAAGCGGGGAAGCATGGTGCTTCAGCATCATAAAACCCAAGTTGTAGTTGGAGAAACACAGTTCAATGCAGGTGGATACATCCTTCACAGCCGAGATAATCTAACTAGACCACAGTTTTTGCATCTTATGAACTGTATATCAGACATTGTCACGAGCAGCACAATTGCCTCATAGGAAACTTTACTCTTCACCATCCACACTTTAGACTAGTTACAAAATTTACTGATGGGATCTGCAGAAATTCTCTGACATCACAATAATAGTTGGGTGTGACAGTGAAGGGCAGAATGATGGATACAGGGACCTAGTGAAGTGGAGTGGTGCAAATTGAACCATTTGTATCTCAACATCAGTAAGACAACGGAGTGCTATTGGTGAAGACATGTTGATGACAGACTTGAGTGGAGGACTAACATGGAGAGTGTGTACAAGAAGGGTCAAAGTAACCCCTATTTCTCAAGGAGGCTGGGATCATTTGGTTTATGCAAGTCATTCCTACAGTACATGGCTTCTAACAGTTGATCGCTGCCAGTCTGTTATGTGATGGTGTGGTGGCCACCCCAATCAAAATTTTCTGCAGTTGCTACGAATGTGGTGGACCAATGGCATCAGTGCAAATTACATGAGTGCCAAAAAGTTCAAAAAGATTAAGAAAGCCTGTTCCATTCTAGAAGCCAGTCCAGACTCACTGGAGACTGTGGTGGAACAGAGGACATTCAGGAAACTGCTGGCTATACTGGACAATGTTTTCCATCCTCTTTCGATCATCTTGGTGAAACAGAGTCAATCATTTTTAGACAGATGTGTTGCTCCAAGGAGTGCTAAAAAAGGTTGTTCATACCTTCAGGCATTACACTCTTCAACTAGTCACTCTATTACAGAGGGGACAACCAACTGTCTGAACGGACTACAACCGAATATGCACGTTCACAGAACATTGATTTGTTCAAGGTAAAACCCACTGGACAAAATTCACTGTGCAATACTACTTATTTCTGAACCATTACTATGGAATTTTATGCAATACTTTCCCTGACATTTCCTGCACTGTATTATTCATTGTTAAAGTCTATTAAAATCTGAATGGGGGCGGTGTGCAGCTTGGTGGGTTAGGGTGCTGTGCCTGTGATTGGAAAGTTACCAGTTCCAGGTCTCAAGAAAAAAAAATATATAGTGTTTTGAAATATTAAAGTGTATGTTTGGAGGGTTGTGTGGCTCATTTGGTACCACTGTTGTTTTAGAGCCCCAGGAATAGCAGTAAAAAATTTACATTCTTGACCTGCTTGGTTGTAAGATATGTAATTTAGGTGAACTTTTGTCTGTATAGTATATTGCTATTTATTGTTACATGAATGCTTTGCTTTTCCTAGGATGAGCTTCAGGTTAACAGACTTTTGATAAGTGCATTAGTGCATTAACAAGGAATGCAGTTTAAAGGGCCCTTGAAAGTTAGTAAAATCACAATATCTTCCCAGTTATTAAGTTGAGACAAAAAAGAACAACAAAAATGTTTTTGTGGTATTGAAAATTCTTTGTAGTATACCCAAACATTTCAACTAAATGGAAACAGATAGCAGAAGTAAACTGCTACCAAGAAAGAGCTGAAGAAGAACAGAGGCATAGAACAGCTATGTTTCATTAAAACTAAAGAAACAAAGGATGGAAGTCGGCATCTGTCAACTCCCCCTGCCCCAAGCCAAAATGCTACATTTGTAGCAGACACTCCACCACATTTTCTCCTCTGAAATTCTTAATGTGAACTTTTCCAGTAGAAAACTAGATATTAGTGGGATTAAGGTCAACTGAGTTAAATTTAATTGCTTGGTGCAGTGCGATGGCCCGAGGGGTGGGAGTCTGAATCTCACCTCTGCTGGGTACTTCCTCAGCCTGCAGTAGGGCTCACTGGTATATTTAAATTGCCCATAATATAAGACTGTTTGTCTTATGATGGACTGGCACCCCACCCATCCAGGATGTATGCCAGCCTTGTGCACTATGCTGCCTGGATCCAGCTCCAGGGACGCTAAACAGGGAAAGTGGTCAGAAGGTGCCCAGAGAAAGCACTGTAAAATACTGTGTTGGCCCTGCTAGAAAATCCTGACTTAGAAGTATTTTAAATATTATAAAACTGTGATACAAATCACATGCAATCAAAAACACACCCTCTTATAAAGTAGTTGCCAGAATGATTTAAGATAGATAGTTAATATAGTTATACATCTATCTATCTTAAATCATTCTTACAACTGCTTTATATGGGGGTGTCTTTTTGAAAAATAAGAGCAAAATAACATTTTAAAAATGTGTGCAAGAGTTCAAGAGTCTCATAAAATACCTATAGTGAGCATTTAATAATTAAAAAAGACATTAAGAATATATTACTGCTATAGTAATGGCCACAGCAATGAGTCATATATATGAAAATAATTCATGTTGTAGATATGAAATATGATAAAGTGGAGAACAGAATATATAATAATGAGATTTTATATGTGCTGAGATACTTGGGGTGAGGAGCTCAATTAAGACATCTGCAAGACCCTAACATATTAAGCCATCTAGTACTATAAAGTTAATGTTAACTGATTATTTGTTAATTTATCTATATACATACAGTACATACATACAAATAAACCCCATTTCCAGAAAAGGTGGGATTTTTTTCCAAAAATCTGTGATATGTTAATTCACGTGAACCTTTATTTAACTGACAAAAGTACAAAGAAAAGATTTTCAACAGTTTCACTGACCAACTTAATTGTATTTTGGAAATAAACGGAGGGTGAGAGCTTATCTCAGATGGACTGAAACACTGTGGAACTGTGTGGGTTAGTCAGATAAGTGTACATTTCAGCTTGTTTTTGGAAAAAAAAAATGGGTGTTTAGTTTCCAGTGCCAAAGATGAAACCAACTATCCCGATTGCTTTCAGCAACAGGTGCAAAAACCAGCATCTGTGATGCTATGGGGGTGCATCAGTGCCCACGGCATGGGTGAGTTGCAAGTATGTGAAGGTAACATTGACTCTGAGGTGTACATTAAGATTTTAGAGAGACATGTTGCTATCAAGGTGACGTTTCTTCCTGGGACATCCATGCTTATACCAGCAGGACAATGGCAGACCACAGTGTGCATGGTATACTACAGCATGGCTTAGTAGACACAGTATGAGTGTCCTTGACTGACTTGCTGGCAGTCCAGAACTATCTCCTATTGAAAATGTATGGTGCATCGTGAAGAGGAGACTCAGACAACAACAACAACCGCCACACCACTGTTGAGCAGCTAAAGTCTTACATCATGCAAGAATGCCCAAAATTTCTACTTGTAAAATTCCTACAATTAGAATTTTCAGTTCCAAATGATTAGAAAGTGTTATTAAAAGGAAAGGTGATGTGACACAATGGTAAGTATGCCTCTGCCACAACTTTTGTTGAGTGTGTTGCAGCCATCAAATTCATCAATATATATTCCTTAATAGCCATCAATATATTTCCAGTTAAGTTGGTCAACTGAAAATATTTTCTTTGTACTTTTGTCAGTTAAATAAAGGTTCATGTGCATTAACAAATCACTGATTTTTGTTTTCATTGCACTTTTCTGGAAATGGGGTTTGCACACGCAAAATATACATTTTTGTTGTTGAGATTTCATTTTAGATAAGGATAGTTAAATAATTAAAATATGTATCTGGGTTACCCCACCCCACCCCACATTAGTATTTCTTAGAAGCAGTGCATTCCCAGGAGATTGGAGATTGGTTGTTAGATTTAAAGAGCGGGACATGTAAACATGTCAGCCAGAGATCGATCAGTAATGCGAAAATCTGATACCTCAGCCACAAATATCCTGGTCTATAATGTCAGGAGTGCAATAAAACAAACTATGTTGTATGTACCATGATGCCAGGTAGTTCCCAAAAATATGACTGAAACAGGGTTGTATGACGCGAAAATGAAAAATGGAAGATGGCACAAGGTAGGGGAACACCCTGGATGGGATTGCTAGTCCATCACTGGGGACACACACTCTCATTCTGGGAAATTTATTTAGAGGAACACACATTAGGAGGAACACTTTATAAGGTTTATGGTTTCATTTAAGATGATACATACAGAGCAGCTACTAGGCATTACCTAATATATTTCTGTAAAGTGCAAATCACACTGGGAAAACTACTAGCTGGAATAAAAATATACTATACTGCACTGCCAGAAAGTGAAATAGCAAGAGAATCAGCCCAGAGAATACAGAAACAGAACCAGAGATTTGAGGAATCATTACACTCCTACATGTACAATTAGTATGCAAACTGTTATTACTCACAATGGGTGAAAAATTGATGAAAAACTGCCAAATTTGATCACTGTACAATCATACATGTTGTGGCCAAGAGCTAAACAAGGCAGAAATAGCCTGTAGAGAGAAACTGTAGAATAATCACAAATAACTGTAAGTGTGCAAACTTGAACACTAAGGACAATATAAAACAATATAAAACATTATTTTAACATTATAAAAATGTAAAAATGGATATCCATTTTAAACAAATTTCTTATTGAAATAATGTACAAATAAAAATATTGTGTAATGTTTCATAATGGCTGGCAAGCAAAATATGCCTTCTTGTTTATTTATATGTATAGCAAAGCACCCACCACTCAAAATATTCTGAAATTGGTGTTTGTACCTCTATAAGGGTCCAGTGATGAAAATCCATTATCGTTCTGCAACCACATGACAAGCTAAATTGGGCATACATTGCAAAAACTACCACTAGATAATTTCCCTTTTGCACCTTGCAGTTTAGGTACACAAAGGGGAAGTGGGTATGAGACAAACTAATTTACATATCAACATTCTAGTGTTGGAATCCTTCTGAATGAAATACAGGCACACTCTAGTTTTAGTCTGTTTAGATTTACGCATTTTAACCGTGTTTAAGGTAGCTACTAGCCAATGGTAGGCATCTGGAAGTGTCATGTTAACTAGTAATGGCATGTTAAGGTGCACTGATGCTTCTGTTGCCTGAGAACCAGAAGTAATTATTTCAATCAACAGCTCAGGCACTTAAGTGGTAATGGAATAAAACACCATAATCTGTGTTGCAGTGTGGCCTGGTACATATGATCATACTCAAACTAGTGATGGGTCATTCTTGAACGATTCATTCATTTTGAACGAATCTTTAATGTGACTTGGGAAGAACGAGTCATCTCGTGGGAGTGATTCGTTCAGTCGCGCATGCGCATTTGCGCAACTTCCTATTGTATTGGAATTATTGATTCACCTGTTTCGAGTCTTCGGGTTTTTCGAGTCGTTCATTCATCACGTGAAAGCCCCATAAGCTTAACCTATGCAGTCTGAGCCGGAAGACTCGAGAGATGAACTAATCAATTCTGTTTCCTGCTCAGACTGCCTTGGTTAGCTAATTAGGCTGTCACATGATGAACGAACCACTCAAACCCGAAAACTTGTCAGATAAGAGACGAGGTGAGAGAATCATAGACTAAAGACCCAGGTAAACAATGAATTAATATTTTCTGTTTCTTATAGCATTATAGTTTTGTCTTGTTTGTAGTATGATCAACATTTGTGTAAGCAGTAGATGTGTTAGGGAGGTAACAGGTAACATTTAAATTATATTTTGCTAAAATGAACGAACTGACTCGAAAAAAGATTCGTTCATTTTGCTGAACGAGACTCAAAGGTCCGAGTCGGTAAAATGATCCGAACACTCAAACACATCCAGGAACCCTTTAGCAACTAGTGCCGCCATTTTTCAAAAATTCAGTTTAAAACAAGATCTCCAAAAGCACTGGGTACAATGTGGGAGATAAATAGGACATCCACTCAATAAGACACACAAGCTCACAAAAATGCTCAAAAATCAAGAACAAGAGCGTAAACAACCCAAAACCAATTTCATCAAAAGTTTTGTAGATAGATGAGATTGACTTTTGATGGAACAGATGGATGGCCTTGAGGTTGGATTATAAAAAGGACATAATCAACAATTTTGAATCAAGCACCCACCACCTGGCAGAGGACTGATGCAGTGAGCTACAATTAAAACTGAGGAACTCTTTAGGACCTTTCTAACATTCAAATCATATAACATTCTAATTTTCAATTTCGCAGGATACCTTCTTCATACAGTGGCACAAGAAGAAAGCAATTTTCAAAAAGGGTATGACACTATGACACTCATGAAGGACAATGCCCTTTCTCACTCACCACAGCATTCCTTGGATTAGCTGGCTTGAAGGATGATCAAATTATGACCAGTCCACCCCCTTCCTCACCAAACTTAAAACCCATTGATAACTAATGACTATTGCTATAGTGTGACATTTACCAAGGTGGCAAACAGTATACATCTCAAAGCATCTAAGAGGCTTCCATATCTGCCTTAGCTAATATAGGATGTAATAAAAAAATAAAAATCTTGTCTGGATCAATGAATAAGATTCATGATGGACATTGAAAACAAAGCAGCCATAAGAGACATTGAACCTATAATTGAACTGTATAGAATGGCCAATTTATTACTTTTAAACAGATTTAAAAACTAAATTGATTGTTTCTCTTCATGGTAAGAAGAAAAAATCCACTTACAATGCAATTGCCTAATTTTAGGATGGGATTCAAACCACAATGTGTATAGGGGTGAAGCCACTGTGCCTTGGGAAGAGAAGGTGGCTTGCAGCCCTATAGTTTAAACATGGATGAGTATTTGTCTTTTTTTAAACTGCTAAAAATCTGTGGTCCACCCAAAAATCTGTGTTGTCCACCCTCTAGCAAGAAAGTCAGTTTCAGTTGTACAAGTGCACTTATTCATGGCCATTCATTAACAATTAAAATTCAATGCATTTATTCATTACTTTTAATAATACTCTTTTCATTTTTGGTAGTCGCCTTGAGTACTCAAATCTGTAGTTTAAACTTTAGTGGAATAAGAGCAGGTGATAGTGGCCTGGTTTGTATTCCTGCCACTTACGTAACTTTGGATACAGGTGTCCCAGCTACCACTCCCACCATGTCATTGCTTATGTTTTCTTTTTTTATCCTCTCCTGAGTACTTGCATACTTCAGTAAGCCTACTTAAACTTATTTTGAGTGCATAAGTGAATGCTGTTCTGCTTGTTATAAATAGAGGAACTTCATTCTTTTATTTTGATTTATACTAATAATTTGTTTGTCTCTTATGGCTGTTATTAATCAGAACAACATAATTGATTATTTGAAGATGCTGAAATCTGGCCAGGTAGTTAGCCAAAACTAGGAATGCTCAAATGCAATGAAGAAAATTAAGATAATAACAGCCAGACAAGAAATCAGCAAGAGTTTCCTCTAGGCAGTATGCTATTAATAATCAATTTATTATACTTTTTAACATGAATTTTGTTAGTTAACTGTGCAGGACAAGAAATAGTAAAATAATCAATAGGAATTCTTTGTTTAAGACAGAGCAAATGGAATATGCTGGCTCATCATTGTGATATGCTCTGATCTAGTGAACATAATTGCAACTCCACATTCTCCTTTTCTTCAGTCAAAGACTTAAAGTTGGCTCATACACTTGACTTGGCGCAAACCATTCTTGAGATGGCAATGGACAAATATAGAAACACCAACAAGCAAGTATGATACAGGAATAACAGCAATGTTTTGAATTTATCAGAAGAATGTTTTGTTTCTCAGTGCCTATTTTTTAAAGGCATCTATGAGACCTGAAAACAAGCAGGATTAAGGAGGAACCTGACAGGAGTCAATGACTACATGATTAATGGGGCAGAGGGTTTTAAACTCAGAAAACACAGAAGTTCTATGTTGCATTCTTAATATCAGTAATGCAGGCTTTCGATACCTTTTACTCCCTGAATGACTGACAATCTGGTGTTAAAAGACTTAATCTGTTTAGATCTTGTGAAAAGACTGGATTTTATTTTAAAAGTGTAATTCAAAAGTGTAATGTTTCACCCAAGGTTTGCAGATTTTTCATAACCAGCTGTTCTAATACATTAAAGCATTGAAATATGTGGAGAGTGGCTGACATAACAGTTAAGGAACTGAGTGCTTCATTTCAGGGCTGTTGATAATTCAAGAACTTTAAAAATAATCAAGTCAAAATATGGTCCCTTCAGCCTCAAAAGTATGCATAAATCAACAAACAAAACTGCTATTTCAGTACCAGATGTACTGCAATTAAAGTCAATTGCATTTGCTTGCATAAGACTGCTGTAAATGAAATGTCAGCAAAGTAAACAAGTCACAGTAAAGTGTGTGAGATCATGTGCATGAGGTGTTGTTAGCTGTGATCCGTCTCAAATAACAACCAGCTCCTTATGTCAACTCCCTTAATTAAAAAGAAGTTTTCATTTAATCATTTGGTGATGTTCGAAAAAACTTGTGAGCCTGAAGGATACAACTCTGCATCGAGAGTTAAGACATATGGTCCACAAACCTACACAAACACATGCATCCTACATATTTTTACCTTATTTTGCTACTAATAATGCTTATCTCTGTCAAAACCACTCTTTAAGGAAGAGGTGACTTCTGTGTTGAAGGTAACCTAAGCTTATGAAAATGAAAAATAAGAAAGCAATAACTAAGAATAACAATTGTGAATTTATATAAAAATGCAGCAAAAAAACAGAAGGCTGCAGTACATCCCAGGCAGCAGAGGGCACAGGGCCGGCCTATTCCCTGCACAGCATATCCCAGGCAGCAGAGGGCACAGGGCTGGCCTATACCCTGCACACCACATCACAGGCAGCACAGGGCAGGCCTATACCCTGCACAGCATATCCCAGGCAGCACAGGGCACAGGGCCGGCCTATTCCCTGCACAGCATATCCCAGGCAGCAGAGGGCACAGGGTTGGCCTATACCCTGCACACCACATCACAGGCAGCACAGGGCACAGGGCCGTCCTATACCCTGCACAGCATATCCCAGGCAGCACAGGGCACAGGGCTGGCCTATTCCCTGCACAGCAAATCCCAGGCAGCAGAGGGCACAGGGCTGGCCTATACCCTGCACACCACATCATAGGCAGCACAGGGCACAGGGCCGTCCTATACCCTGCACAGTATATCCCAGGCAGCACAAGGCACAGGGCCGGCCTATTCCCTGCACAGCATATCCCAGGTAGCAGA
>JAODKN010000041.1:23850575-23863606 GCA_026774425.1 Petrocephalus zakoni | reverse complement strand
AGTCCAGGGGTGCCCAATCGACCAGTAGATCACAAAGATAGTGCGGGTAGATCGCGCAACATTTAAAAAAATGTTTTAGATGTTAGCCAATCATCCATCCTCCCTTTGGCAGTCGGGCCGTGATTCTGCTCCTGCTTAAAACTTTGTTACATTAGGTTACAATAAGAACTATTTAGATCGCTTCTCTTCAAACGTATAGTGAAGATATATATATATAGAGAGAGAGAGAGAGAGAGAAAGAGAGCATTTTTAATGTAGGTAGGTAATTTTGACCTGCTCATTTTAAAAGTAGCTTGCAAGCTGAAAAAGTGTGTGCACCCCTGGGTTATACTCTATATTGTTTTGCACATTTTTTTCTTACTTAATTTGCCAAGTGCTTCAAAAACAGCTTGTCCCCTGCCTCATGTATACTGATTCAGTGACATTTACATTTACAGATATTTAATAAAATCTTTCACTTTTTATATTTTCTCAGACTTAATATAGATACAAAACAAAATAATTAAGATTATATATTTTTTCAAAATACTGTTTGTCCTTTAATTTTATGTCATTGTTGTTACTAATTTTACAAACTGATATTTTGTGGAGAAAAACTTCTTAGGAAAATGTTTACAAGAAGAAGAGGCTGTTGAAACATTGTACATAATATCACTACTTTATGTAAATTACAAACATACCTTTAAATTCAAGCTTTTTTAAATATGCCATTGGTGTTCCATGATGTTATGTCTTTTAAACAAAAAGTATTTAATTATTTACTGTGATTAATGATGGAGAGGTCAAGTCATCTTGAAAAATGCATCTATTATGGAAGTTTGTCATTGGTATTATTGTTATTGGTGTTACATTTCTTGCATTTATTTAACTGAAAATCACTAACCACAGAACTGACTAAGGAGCATTATAAGGAAGTTAGAAATAAACTAACCAAATTGCATGAGCTTACCATAGGGTACAAAAAATATCTAAGCGGTTGGACATCCCAGTAAGCACTGTTTTATCAATACCAAGAAACTGGAAGCCAGACCAAAACTGCCATCCATCAAAATTCAGCAACAACACAAAATGAAGACTAGTGAGCAAAGCCAAAATGAGGTGACCAAATACTAGGGACATTGGGGTTATATACATATAGCCCCCTCCGAAAATATGGGAACAGCACAGCCAATTGAGTTGTTTTTGCTTTTATGTCCTGGTATTTATATCTGGATGTGATAAACAACGTGGTATAGGAACAGCACAGCCAGTATGGGCTGTATAGCCCCTTTTGTATAAGACCACCCAATTTTTAAGTGAGCAAAAAACTGGAACATGTGATTGGCAGGTGTTTCTTGTTTCACCTACGAAGACAGTATTTGTAGTTTAAAAGGATGAAACAACATGAAGACCACAGAGCTGTCTATGGGAGAAAAGCAAGCTGTTTTGAAGCTGAGAACAGAGGGAAAATTCATCACTGCAAAGGCATTGCACAAATATTAGGCATAGCCAATGCAACAATTCTGAATTTCCAGAAAAAGAAAGAAACCACTGGCGTATTGAGCAACAAACAAGGAAAACGACAGTTGATGATAGCTTTTTAGTGGTGGGTGCAGGCCGAAAAGCGGCAGACACCAACATTCGGCTCTGGTGAGCTCTGGGGCCCTATGCTAATAAGCTTAGTAGAAGCCAGCCACAACGAAAACCTGCAAGGAGTATTATGGACAACTGGGGAGTCAGGGCTGAAGCTTAATAAGGAAATCTGCGATTTTGGTAAAAGTGAGCTGAGATATTTTGGGCACATCATAAGCAAAGACAATGTGTGCCTGGATCCAAACAAAGTCAAAGCCATTACTGACATACCCAGTCCTAACAATATTACAGATTCTCTGTCGTATCGATTACTTGGGTTGTTTTCTGCCAGGCCTCTTTGTGGAGCTCCACCCCATCACTGAACTGCTTAAGAAAGAGATGGTGTGGGAGTGGGATGGTCTTCAGCAGCAGGCGTTAGAGAAGGTGAAACAAGGTCTAGAATCTGCTCCAGCGCTAGCCTTCTACGACATGAGAAAGCACACCATAGTTACAGCAGACGTCAGTAGCTATGGCTTAGGCACAGCTTTGTTACAAGTCCATGGGGACAGAACGCTTCCAGTGGCTTGCTGTTCACGGTCACTCACAGCTTAATCAACGCTACTCGCAGATTGAGGAGTGCCCGCTGTCTTTGGAGATTAAACAAGTTTTCATTGCACTCTAGGACTGAACAATTTTAAGAAAAAATCTAAACTGTAACTGAGCACAACCGTACATTGAAATCTGAACTGTGCTATACATTAATCCAAAGATAAGAATGGAAATATGTGAACTGAATCCAAAATATAGTTATTCTAACAGAAATGATATACAGTCGTCCCTCGCCACTTCACGCTTTGACTTTCGCTGCTTCACTCTATCACGGTTTTTTCAAATACTGTACTGTGCTTATTAAAGTATATACAGTACTGTATATTCATTAAAAAGTTGATGATACAGCACGCGCTCGGTTGTCTGAGTCAGTTATATCCTCTATATATTCCTATCCCAGCCACTGCTTGGCTCAGCCTCACACAAGTTCATGTCTCTCATACACACTTCTACATCGCTAAGCATTGGAAGCATCTTTGTTTGCGATTTCTTTGTTTGCAATTTCTTTGTTTGCGATTTGCGAGAACTTTTATCTAAGCCTCCTAAACGTGCTGCTTCTGCTGAGCCTTCTGCTTCTTCTTATTTTCATACGTTAGTGGATCTGTGTAAAAACTGTGTGTGTGTAATTAAATGTACAATAATAATTATACTATGATATTTGTAACGTCCTATATGTCTTATTTTCTCTTATTTTGTCAAATATATTGGGCAATACAAGTATAATGGTGACTAAAGAGTGTTGTTTCATGTTTAGAGGGTTATAATAATGTTAAAAACCGGAAGGTCGTGTAAACAGGTTTTCTATGCTCTAACTACGAAAATATTAAAGAATCCTACTTCGCAGAAATAAACTGCAAGAGATAACGCAAGTACTGTAATATGAAAACAGCAATGGTTGATTTGGGATTCAATAGCTTGGGCTGTTTTGTGCACTCACTACAGCTTGTGATACAGAAGGGGCTGCTATCGCAATATAAGTGTAAGTGATGCTGTTGCCAGTGGGAGAAAAATTGTGGGGCATTTTAGTTCAAGTTCTGGAGAAGCGAGAGAAAATAAAACAGGTATTATTTATGTCTAACATTAAATAAATTATTTAATATGAGATATAAATAACACTTCAGTTTCAATCACCAATATAAGTTCACCTGGGATTTATGCTTTCTTTGCTCCTATTGAAAAAACATAGGCCACCAAGCAGACCAATCACAGTTCTTGTGGTCTGCATTGCTGTGACGTGTAGTGACATTTCTGGGGAGGTACACGTCAGTGTACGGTCCACAGCTACGTCGTACTTACAGTGTAAATTCGAAGCAAATCAGCCTTCACAGTCAAGGTTTTGTTCCTTAGTAAACACCTTTCAAGCTAAGAACTCAGGTTTCAAGTACATAAATACATACATTTACCAAATTGTTATATATAAGCATGCATGACTTACATTTTGTTTTAAGTTAGGAAAGCTTTAAGTTAAGCCTGGTGTTTCCTTGCATATGAAAGAATGATCAGTCTCAGACAGTGAGGATAATCCTACAGCTTATTAGTAAAACATTGGCATCGGATCAGTACTTGGTATAGGCCGATTTCCAAAGCCCACATATTGTTATCTGTATCGGGACAGAAAAAGTCACATCAGCGTATCCCAGGAGCTAACCAATCAAATTTGCTATGTGTTCAGCCACATCCTTTGAAATTGGAAACATGAATCACTCCACATGACCAGAAAATGCAGAGAATTGTACAGTTCACCCAAAGACGGTGTTTCAGAGAGCTCTGTCAAAGAAGCCAAATTGCTGGTATAAATGCTGTTTTGTGGATGGACACAAACTCCATGGACCATCTCAGTAATGAACAATTCATGGAGAAATACATGTTGGCCTTGGTCTGGTGCAGGATACATTGATAAGAGGAACGCACTGGATTTTTTGCCTCTGCCCCACTGTGCAGCTTCCTTTTCCTATTGCTGCTCATCATTCAAGATAGCAACATCACATTTTGAGCCCACTTTTATATTTCTAACAAATAGGTTATTTTGATCTTGATTTTGGTTGCCTGGTTGTGTTTTTATTGAATTTCTAATGAATTATATAATAATAAGTGCATTTCCAAGTGTTTTATTTGGCAGTCATGTAACATTTCGCTATTGAAACACGTGGAATAAATGTGGAATTGCGTTTCTTACCCAGTGGCTGGGGAAGAGGCAACAAAGTACTACTTTAAGTTTATTCATTAATTTTGGAGTAACAAAAGGTTTTTGGAAACACTCACATCTCTCCCTGGTTTTTTGCCCATGTCATTTGTATCTTGTTGGTTATTCACTTAGATCAGTCAATTTTGGGAAAGTCACCCTGGATTGTTCTTATTAATTTCATTACGTTTTACTTACTTAATTTTTCCTCATCAAAGGTATTTGGGTTGTGTGCACTTAATCAAAGCAAGTGGTGTTTTCATTCAATGATGCAGTGAGGTAAATTTTATTAAGGTGACATTTTACTGCTTCTTATGTCAGTGATCCATTCTCAATGATTTAAGGCACTGGTGAACGCAGAGGCTGTAAGGAATTGGTTATGTTTGCGGCCATTTACTGGGCTGAATATCTGTTTTTTTATGCAGTGCACAGAACTAAAGACTTTAAAGGAGATGTTGTTGGGTTTGGGGAGTCAGGTAAAACAGTCAAACAGTGCTGATGCTGTGAGACCTAACAGTTCAGCTGAACACATGACATTGGAACAGCGTCTGTGGCAGGCGATGACAGTGCTGTTGAAAACCTGCCAGGCTTACTTCAGCAGAAAACAGCTAAAATATTCCAGTCACAGCAGTAGATGGGTAATTGGAAGAGTTGTAGTTTTTGTTTAGCTCACCTTGTGTGCCACTCACAAAGTGTGCCATTAGAGAAATTTTCAAAAGCCATAACTAAATAACACAAATAACGTAGTAGTAAATGCTTAGATATTGCATTAATTAACCAGTAATTAAGTAGTAACACATTTATTTGTTGGGTGCTGTCTTTCTTAATTAGTTAACTGTTACATTTAGAGTATTTGGCAGACACCCTTAGTCAGAGTGACTTACATAAGTGCTCAGAAGTCTCCATCAGTAAATATATTCTGATACTGGTCCAATAGAACCAGTAATACAAATGAATAGATATTATAGTTCCTGCATGAAATATATGAACCGTCATGATTAATTAATAATGAACAAACATGGGATCAGTATGTAACTAACACTTATTTACTGGTTAACTGTGGTGTGTAAACACTTCAAAATTAACAATGAAATCCAAAGCATAGAGGACTGTAAACTGTACTCTGCTAAACTATCAAGAGGAATTACAAAATTAGGTTCATACAGCTCTAGTAATCTAATTAAATCTCTAAAAACTAAACATAAGAAACAGCATGATGAAATTTCCACCAGCAGATTTTTGCTTTTATACTATATCCAAGAAGGTGAATATAGCAGCAGGGCAGACACAGCGACCAGAGAAAGAGAGAAGGCACAGGATACACAGCTGACCAGAGAGAGAGAGAGGAGGCACAGGATATACAGGTAATGAGAGAGGGAGTGGGGACACAGGATGCACAGGTGGCCAGAGAAAGAGAGAAGGCACAGGATGTTGTACAGGTGACTAGAGAGGGAGAGGAGACACAGGATGTACAGGTGACTAGAGAGGGAGAGGAGGCACATGATACACAGTTAACCAGAGGGGTAGAGGAGGCACAGGATACTCAAGTAATGAGAGAGGGAGTTTGGACACAGGATGCACAGGTGGCCAGAGAAAGAGAGGAGGCACAGGATGTTGTATAGGTGACTAGAGAGGGAGAGGAGGCACAGGATGTTGTATAGGTGACTAGAGAGGGAGAGGAGACACAGGATGTACAGGTGACTAGAGAGGGAGAGGAGGCACATGATACAAAGTTGACCAGAGAGGGAAAGGAGGCACAGGATACACAGGTAATGAGAGAGGGAGTGGGGAGACAGGTGGCCAGAGAAAGAGAGGAGGCACAGGATGTTGTACAGGTGACTAGAGAGGGAGAGGAGACACAGAATACACAGGTGACTAGAGAGAGAGAGGAGGCTCAGGATACACAGGTGACCAGAGAGGGAGAAGAAGCACAGGATACACAGGTGACCAGTGAGGGGGAGGAGGCACAGGTGACCAGGCAGCAAGGTCAAAGAAATAAAATTCTGTGGCAAACAAACATTGTTGAGCACGCTAATGAACTTGCAAGAGTTGTCCAAGTGACTCACATTTTTGAGAGAGAGAGAATGAGGGCAGCGGTCAAGCTGGTAGGGGAGTTTCAGATGAGCAGGTGAGGTAAATGGTCTGGCATTTAAAATAAATTAGATTTTTTAATTTATTAGTCATATATGTTATTGTTCTTTTGTTATCTTGGATGTAGTATAAAAGCAAAAATCTGCTGGTAGCAATTTCATCATACTGTTTCTTATGTTTATATTGTATATAGTTATTGACGTATTTGCAGTTGAGCATAGATGATGGGGACAGATCATTCAGATAGCACCACCTGCACAAAGCATGCACATCTTCATCTGAAGTTTATGGTTGTGTAGAATCAAGCTAACTTTATGTTATCCTTTCAGCAAAAGCGGTTTGAAAATTTTACCAAGCTGCACTACAGAGCCACTTTAAAGGGGGTTTTATGTTTCCACTGTGCCAAAGTCGGTTAAAAAAGTCACCCCTTACTAGCAAATCAGACTCTGTGAGTCTAGGCTTCAGAAATTGGAAATTGGAATTGGGGAAAAAAAGGCTGTTGAGAAGTTTTTGGCTCATGCAAGAAGTCACTCACACTTCTATGGAAACTTTATGCTCACCGGGCCTGGTGGTTTCTTTTTCCCCAAGGAGCACACATACTCTTAAGTTTGCATAAAGAACTTTAGGTGCGCAAAGAAAATTGATCAAATAATATATTTTTCCTTAATAAAGGCATACAAGGAGACATTTACAAGACAGATTATCTGAGCTTGTAAAAACATTTTGTGATGTTATTCCACTAATAAACTCGCAAGTTGTTTCACTGCCGGTGCCAGTGATATTAGACAAGACAATAACAGTTATGTGTTGAATTTACCGATTATGCAGAAGATTTGGATAGCTACCTTGTGTTTCACTAAAATGTAGTGAAATATTAAATCTTAAATATTAAATTGCATATTTTTAAACTCATCCACGTAAATGCTGTAGTATGCTGAAGTGGAATACTATGTTTAGATTTTTTTTTAATTTTAAAAAAGCTTCTGTATGTACTATATGGGACCACCCCACTTTATAGTCTTGCTTGTTGGGGTCCTTTGTCAGCAGCGTCCCCCACTAAACTCTTACAACACGATACGTCATGCCTACATCTCTACCATGGCATCTGACCTAAGAACTGTCAGCACATAGTGCAGAATGGGCCATTATGTAGTGAACTGCATTGTGAACAACAAGGGATCTTTCTCCCTAATACAACAGAAAATCAGTTTGAGGTGATAAAATATTTTAAATCATTCCATTTCTCTGCAAGTAACCCATAATGAACAATGAATTAGTACTGTAAGATGTATGTTGATTTCTTCAATTCTTTTGTATTGCGAATTATTTTACTCTGCAACCAATTAACTATAACAAGGCAAAATTGACATTTGAGACAGTAATATGTGATTATGTTGTAAAAACAAATTTTACAGTTAAAGAAAACTTATTTGTTTTGGTAATGAGTTTGTGAGAATGACTCATGTTGTGTTTAAGAACTTATCGACATGCTTTGGCTTTTTTCCCACAGAACAATTCTGCTAACAAGCAAATATGCCTAATCAACAGATATCGTATAAATGTTAGTATTATTAGTAGCAGTAGCAGAAAGTTTGGAATGCATTGCTGATTAAATAATAATGCAATCAACTGTATAATCCAAACAAGCTTATACACCACAGTGTAGGCTGCAATGTATTATTCTAAAAACCAACACATCTACCCCAATAAGCTCAGAATGGTTACCAATTAGGCAAGTGACCTGGTCCGGGAGTTCCATTGGGGACCCCTGGCCTAATGTATGCGGTGTATGTGTATGTACAGTATGTGTCCAAAAATACGAGATGAATTAGAATTCCAAACTGAAGGTTTCCACCTGGAAACATACGATGCATTTAGTGTCAATTGATGTACATCTGTCCCACTCATAAGAGTGCAAGTACATACAGTGCGGCTTAGGATTTTAATACCTAATAAGGTATTTTTTTTGGTCAAAAAATAATAAGCAGTTAATTCTTTATGCAGAATTGGTGAAATCCATCTAAGACATTTTCTTTCTGGGTAGATCCACTGAAACACATGTCAATGAGCAATGACTGAAAACTGTTGTAAGGTGATAATGTTGTAGAAAACTACACCATATTGTTTTTTGAAATGAATGGAAAAAACAATGCTGTTTACAAGGCCCCATGGGCCAAGAAAATAAATAAAAATTAAATCATGTGTCACATATATAATAGAAAAATAATTACACTTTGCATTAGATTGAGAGTAGGTGGATGAAAAATATTTTTTCAACCATATAAAATTAAAAACTGCCTTTATCATTTATGATTTTGGAATATGAGGGGGAAACTGGAGGACCCCAAGGAAATGCCATGATGACACAGGGTCATGTGTTATTTGTTGATTCAATGACTTTGGACTTCCTATATGGATTCTTTGCATGATTCATTTTCTCATTGAACATTACAAATGGGAAAGCAACCACAATGGTCAAAAATTATTGCTCATCCATGAATGGAATAGATACTTGGCTAAGCTGGATAACAATCTTTTCGGTCTATTCTTTCCAATAATTCACCATTGAATTATTATTAATCTTTAAACCATCATTTATAATTATTATAATTTCTACATATTGACATTATTGAAATATCAAGCATTCACATGATGATCACATAGCATAAATATAGCTCCTTGTTTAGAAGATATTTTCTTGGTATGGAGTTACAGGGATGGCATGGTGATGCAGTCCTTAGTACTGATACCACGCATCTCTGGGACCTTGGTTCCAGTCTCTGGCAGGGTTCCATAAGTGTGCCATCACATTTCTAGTCAAAAAACATGCTAAAGAGTTACCAAATTGCCCATAGGTGTGAGTGTGCCCTGCAATGGGTTGGCACCCCATCCTGGGTTATTTCTTCCCTTGTGCCTAGCCCCTGGGATAGGCTCCAGACCCCCTGTGAGACTGAACAGGATGTGGTTTCAGAAAATAAATGGATTTTTGTTTGGTACATCTACATGGATATTCAAAGTTTGTTTGAAATGAATAGTTATTTTGTTTTACTTTTAAATCAAGCAATCATGCTTTATATTTGTTTAACTAACCTGTCATGTGCCAATCTGGTCACCAGAGGAGCAACTTGAGATTTTCACACCCCAGTTCAACCACTAATTGACTGGACCTAGAGTTGGCATTCACAACAGTGATATCACTGGCTACAGTATTTGAATCAATGCGCTTTCTGGATTTCTAACTCTTATCCTGCAGAGCCACATACAACCCCTAAGTACAAGTTAATTTACAAAAGTTAAATGAAGTTAAATTAAACTAGTAGTGAAGAAGTAGTTTACAGTTTTGTTTCTGGAGGATAACTGCCCAGCTCCAGCCATTGTTCATTATGAAAAAAGGATCAATATTTGTTAGCACTTGGTAGACCAAGGCATTGAAGTGTCAGCAAAACAACACCTTTCTATTCTGTTATGACTAACACAAGTATTCAACAAATACCAGATCCCCCATGGCAGGAGAACGCGGGGATGTCAGACACTGGATAGTCAGGTACACACACGGTGAGTAATTTATACAATGGTTAAAGACACAAGAGGATTCACATATGACACAGGCAAGGACACACACAACAATAGGGAATACAACAAGTATGCAGAACTCTATAAACAAGGACTATTTACAGACACCTCCCAGCATGCTCAGCACACCCACTGTTCTCTGCTATGCAAAGCCTCATCAGTGTTACAATACAACATACAGCTTAAACTCCCATATCTTTATTGAACAAATGGTTTATAGCAATGTAACTAATATAAAAATATTTGAACAAAATATTTGGAGGGGACCCTTTATTGAACATAACCTACAGATAACAGGGATTTCAAATCAGTTTGGAAAAAAAAAAGTTTCTTTTTGGGATGTCTTGCTTAAACGGCCTGCTCTAGAATAGGCCAAGCATTTCAATGGGACTGAGGGCACAACTTCACGCAGAATTTCTTTTATTTGATCCACTATGTTATTGATTTACTCAGAGATTAAAAGGATCCAAACCACTGTACTCCCTCCACCATGCGTCACAGCTGGGATGAGGTTTTGATGATGGTATGCAGTGTCTTGTTTTCTTCCTACATAACACTGTGTACAACTTTTGTCTGATATGTCCAAAAAAACACTGTTGTGGTGCTGTGTGGAACATCCAGGTGGTCTTCTGCCAAATTGAGATCAGCAGTAATGTTTTTCTGGAGCACAATGGAGTGCTGTGTGGTATTCGCCCATGAACACTGCTATTGTTCAGTGCAGACTCGCAAACACAGAGATTATCAAGTGTAAGAGAAGACTGCAGATACTGAAGACTGCAGGGTTCTTTGTTATTCATGTGAGGGTTTAATGTTCAGCTACTGATCTTTGCAGGACACCAACTCCTAGGGAGAATGACAAACTGACTATTGGATGTCTTTAGAAATCCTTTAGTGACCCTTCCAGTCATGAGCTTTAGAAACTCTTCTTCTTATATCAGCAATCTGTTTTACTGTTATTGTTGTGGTTACAGCAATTAATTAAATCAACGAATTATATAATTAAGTAATATATTTATTCAATCACAACTTAAATGTATTATTATGTAGATCACATTTTGGAAGCCCTTTATTTGGAAATCCATCAAATTTCTAATGGTTTGGCATATATCATCAGGAGACCATCCTACACTCACTTCTTCCTACACTTGTTTAGCCCCAATGAGCACCTGTATTGTGACCTATAACTATAAAAATGTTTATGCTCTCCTGGAGTTCAGGTATGAAGTTGTATGTATTTTAAATTAAAACAACAACATCTACTTGTAAACAAGAAACACCCTTATATCTTCCAATTGATAATCTAGAGTAGGCTTGCACGGAGGCCTGCAATCTATTCCAAGCAGCACAAGGCAAAATGCAAGGGCACATACTAGACAGGATGCCATCGCATTGTAGGGCAAATGCAATCATTCACAATGGGGAAGTTCACGACACCATAAGCCTAATTGCATGAACCCAGAGAAACCCCAAATGACAGAGCATCCACACTTTGAGGTGTGAGGCAACTAAGCTACTCACCCCAATAGCAAACATGAATGGGTTTTCACAGCAGCTGTGAAACAACTAAATTCAATTCAAGCATAGTAAGTTCTGTGTTAAACTGCTTTTTGCTATATTTGAAATTTAGATTTTCTACAAACCTACAGTCCAGTTGTGACTGCAAAAAATCAAAGGGATATGAACCAGATTATTTCCACCAAATCTACAAAAAATTCTTTAAGGAAAGAAAAAAATTCTCTGCATTCGCAATATACTACCATAAAATGTAGTTCCATTAATAAAGAATATATTTTGTTCTCTAGGAGATAAGTAAAAGTTTCGGAGAAATTATAAAAATAGCATTATTACATTAAACAATCTTACTGTGCTGGCAGTGAATCCCATTGAAGCCAGGCGGACACGTGCAGATGTATCCAATGAAGGTGTCACCTCTGTAGGTCTCACTAATTACACACTCCCCTCCATTATGACATGGGTTTGGCTGGCAAGGTCCTAAAATGGCAAGAAAAAGTGTGGGTTGAAACAAAGATTTTTCTCAGAAAAGTGCTTCTAAAAATATTATTTATGTATTAAAATGCAGATACAATTATATGCAACACAGTTAATGTAGGGAAATAAAGACAGAGTTTAAGAGTGGTAGGGTCTCCTCCAGCCCATATCAGCTATAACAATAAACTAAGAATAAAATCTACAGATTTTACAGATCTATTCCCAACTTATTAGATGATTGTACACAAACCATTTGTTTAATTGATAATTGAGTGAATATTATTTTACAATAAGTATGTAGTAACCAAATTTAAAGTAAAATATACTTCTCTATCCCTGCTTGGATAATTGTAGCCGTAAAACTGTAAACATATAGTCCAAAATCAGTACTGTTTTGTCATTCAGAAGAGACTAGAAAATGTATGCATTATGCATTAAGGGAACTAGCACACCAAAGTGTGTGCACTGGTGTGAACTGTAATGAAGTGAAAATTGGCAGGAAGGATGCTAATCTGTTCTTTCACAAGATATTCAAATCTCATGCCACCAGGCTAACAGAGATGGGAAACTCATATCACGTTATGAACATGCATGCTATGACAAGACAACTTGAACCCCTCAATGTCAGAAGCAAGGCCCTAGGGCTGTACAGTTTTTTGGGCTAGAGCAAATTCTTTTCAGAAATAGGTGATGAGTTATTCAATTCAATCATGTCACATAGTTTCTCTTCTAGTCAACCACTGGCTATGGTTTCTGCTCTAACTAGGGCTGGGCGATATGTCGAGTTTTCATGATGTATCGATATTTTTTCCTATGAGATATAGGATGAGACAATATAGTTTATATCGATATAGTTCATGTTTCTTTAAAATTTGCTTATTTCTCCCTGTCTGTCTCTCTCACAACTGCGCCCTGCCCCGCCCCTCTCCCTCTCCGAACACGCCCCCCCCCACTCACAAATCCTGCATGTAGCGAAAACATGGAGACAGACACACCAGGCAGGCTAGCGAAGAGGAGCTGGTTGGTAAAATAATTT
>JAODKN010000041.1:23834263-23850475 GCA_026774425.1 Petrocephalus zakoni | reverse complement strand
ATGGAGCCCTGGGGCACACCTGAGGTGACAGTGGAAGGAGGTAAATAATAAAGAGGAGGGGCCCCAGGATGGAGCCCTGGGGCACACCTAAGGTGAGAGTGGAAAGAGGTAAATAATAAAGAGGAGGGCCCCCAGGATGGAGCCCTGGGGCACACCTGAGGTGACAGTGGAAGGAGGTAAATAATAAAGAGGAGGGGCCCCAGGATGGAGCCCCGGGGCACACCTGAGATCACAGTGGAAGGAGGTAAATAATAAAGAGGAGGGGCCCCACTGAGATGTGAAGGATTTGAACTGAATAAACTGAGTGTGGCCAGAGAGATATGATTTGAACCAGTTTAATGGAGTGTGCGTGATGCCAATGGAAGATAATCTATTTAGGAGGGTGATTTGACAAATAGTATCAAAAGCTGCACTCAGGTCAAGAAGGATGAGAATAGTGAGTAACCAGAGTCAGCTGCCATGTGTAGTTCATTGGTTATTTTTAGAAATGCAGTTTCTGTACTGGGAAAACCAGCGAAAACCAGACTGGAACTGTTCATACAAATTACTGTGAGATAAGTGAGAATAAAGTTGAGAATAAAGCAGTCGGTAGGATCAGCACCAGGTTTTTTCAGTATTGGAGTTATTACAGCAGTTTTTAACAATGGAGGAACAGTTCCAGTGGTACGAGAAGAGTGAATGATGGCAGAAATGAGAGGAACCAGAGAAGGGAGACAGGCTTTAACCAAATCTGTGGGTAGAGGGTCCAGCTGACAGGTGGATTACTTGGATTTACAAATAATATCAGAGATTTCTGAAGGGGGGGGTAAGCTGAAAAGATGAAAATGAGTGAGAAGGGAAACAGAGTTCAAATGAGCTACTAGAGGAGGCTGATCCAAGGTCCCGGTGGATCCTCTGTATTTTTTCATTAAAGAAAGACATAAGGGAATTACAGAGGTCAGTTGAATAAAGGTGAGATGGTAAAAAATCTGGGGGTTGGGTGATATTGCTGAGTAGTGAAAACAATGCCTTAGTATTACCTGTATTGATGAAATTATATGGGAGTAATAACTGGATTTGGTTTGAGCAATTAAATCCCTGTAATACAATATATGGTCTTTGAACATCTCTTTATGAATAGAGTCCGGTTTTCCTATAAAGCCTCTCCAGTTGACGACCTTTGGCTTTCAAAAGCCGAAGTTCAGGCGTAAACAAGGGGGCAGAAAAACAAAAGGCGACCGAACTGGTTTTTAGTGGGGCAAGAGAATCATCATGAAGTTATAACAGGAAACCAACTCTTCCGGGATGGATAAATTGGGAATGTCCAATACTAGAAAAAAAGTATAACTAAATTGATATCTTAATATTACGGAAGGAAATGAGACGAGGGAGCTTAAGAATGGAAAAGGTGAGTTTAACATTAAATGAAAGGAGGAAGTGATCAGTTATAGGGAGTTCAACTGCTGTACAGTATCAGAGGGGATAACACCATTGCAGCAAATTAAATCCAAAATATGCCTTTTAGAGTGAGTCGGAACATCAGTGTACTGCTTAAGTCCAAACCTCTCGAGACATGATGTAAAGGGTTAATATTATTGACCATATGTATGTTAAAATCGCCTAACAATATTAGATGTGATGATAACGTAGATAAAAATGTTAGAAAGCAGCAAAATCATTTAGAAAGTTAGTCGAAGTTGACAGTGGAAGTTTCACGAAGGGTAGCAGTGTTAATCGACCGAGCTAGGCTTGCTAGCACACTGAGGTCAAGAATCCTGCCGGAGTTATGGACAGACTCAACTGGACATTTTTATTTGCCTCACTAAAAAACAGTTGGCTTTGGGAAATCATTCATTCACTGGATTAAAATTATGTATAACTCACCTAAGACCACATTCACCACAAATGGACAAATTTCAAGTTTCACATTGCACAGGGGCACTAGGCAAGGATGTCCATTCTCTCCTTCTCTTTTTGCTTTTTTCATTGAACACAGCAGCAATCTGTCAGAACACAGGCATTAGAGGGATCCCGACTGCCACTGTGGTACATATGATTAATCTCTATACTGATATTATTTTACTCTTCATAAAGAATCCAATAGCCTCTCTGAAAGGAATAATTGAGGTGACTGAAAGATATTCTAAAATATCAGATTACTCAATTAACTTGTCCAAATCAACTATCCTTCGGTTATCGTCCGAAGGATTGGTTACAACAGCCTTGACCACACTGATTCCAACGTGCACTGGTCACTTTATACATTTAGGCATTCAGATTTCCCCCAAGCTGTCAGAACCTCTCCTTAAAACCATTTCTGATGACGTCTAACATTGGATGAATCTACTCACAGGCAGGACTGCAGCGATCAAAATCTATGTTCTCCCAAATTAGGTATTTATGATGACCTCACTACAATCAATTGCTAATTGGCTGAGATCACTGGACTCAATTATTAATAAAAAAACAGGATCAAATTGACTATGGTTCACAAACCCAAATGCCAAACTTCCTTCACTACTATCTTGCCAGCCAACTTCAGTATATCATCAGATGTATTAATCCTCAAATCGCTGGATAACAACTGGATTGACATTGGGCAAACACTATGCAATCAAATTCATAACTCTGATTTACCTTTTCCTAGCCAGTCCATTAGGCACCACCCATGTTCTAATTGCTCATCAATACAAGTGACTCTGACTTCATGGTGGAAATTCCACCATATCACTAAGGCTTGCTTTCTACCTTCCAAGAAAACACACATTTGGAATAGCCTAGATTTTGTCGTCAATATAAAACCACTTTACTTTAAGTCTGACAAAGGTATTAGTGAAGTATTGGTTCAGAAATTTGGGACAGTCAACACTTTCTCAAATATCTTCAACTGAAATACTCTGTGAGAGCTAAATTAATATATAGGATGCTGATTTAGAACTGCTGATCTCAGGCATTCTCAATATTACCATCAAAAGTAAACTACAATCTAAAATCTACAAAATTCTATCAAATCATGACCTGCCCATCTTTCTCCCAGCCTCAAAATCTTTTACTCCGAACCTAGATCTCTGGACTAACATTTGTAAAAGCACATTCTTAATAAGCAAAAACATAAACACTCAGCTGATACAATACAAGGTTATCCACAGAGTCAACCTCACCAGTAATGAGATGTTTAGAATGGGATTAGTCTGATATCTGTTCGCAGTGCACACTTAACACCCCAGGCATTTTTTTTCATGCCTTCTGGCTATGCACATGCGTCCAGAATTTTTGGGAAGGAATAACAAAATCACTATCAGACGTCCTGGGCTGCTGCATCCCTCGTTCACCGAAACTCTTCCTGCTAGGGGATACAACATGTTTTAGTTTGAACAAGGAATCTACCAGACTTCTCCTCATGGCTCTTATTCACATTGCACTAGGCAAAAAGAGAAAAAAAGCAAACATTATGCAAATCTCTTTTTTTTATTTTTGAAAAGTCTGTCCACCACCACCACCACCACCCAATCACCTAGAAGAATTCACTCATGGTCCACTCTTTTATATATCTGATCTACACTACTGTCAAATCCAGTGCTCCTCTCAACATCTTCATTTTCATCTTGCCTGGTTCACAATGGTATTTCTCCTAGATACATTTAGTAACCACTGTTAATGTATGCGCACACTCACACGCAGACACACAAACACACAGACACGCACACAAACCAACATTCACACATAATCTCTTTCCTCCCCTCCCTTTTCTTGATCACTGTGCTTACAACATCATACATTTTGCATCTGTTCATCTCTGTACATGTGTATCCTGTCATGACTGCAACTGAGTATGTTTGTGGAGGAAGGAAAAGAATGGGAAAAGGGAAACGACTGAATAGGGACGATGGTTATTATTACACAGGAAAACAAAGATTTTGCTGCTGTAAGTAAAGCATGTGATTTACATGAAATCGACTGTGCCGAGTCCAGATCTGCACTCAGAATTTTCCTAGCACGTCCAGAGGTTAAGTTATAGGCATAGTATTGTTTCCTGCTTGCATTAATGCTTCTGCATCATCTGTGCACATTCCCACAGAGCACACGATGTAGGGCGAGATTCGGGGCCGCTGTCGCACGACTCGCACGTGGCTCACGCCGAGTGTATGGCTTGGCGTCATATGTTGTGTGGGTTTAGGCTTGTCGGTGAGCTGATTTCAGCTCGATTTAAGTCAAGACGGGACACAGGCCGCTGTAACCCAAACATGATGGGCGACTACTGTTGGTTTCTGCAGCGGGCAACAACGGGCACTCACACTCGCAAAAGCGAGTGCCTAAGGCACAGTACATTATGTCTTGATTTAAATCTCAGGTGAACTTCTGTTTTTACTAGTGTGTCGCAATGAATACATTTTTGGTCCTGCATGCATAACTTAAGACACTGATATGACAGACAAAATGCGTTTTCAGATTTCAATTCAGTGCACTGGAATTAATTTAGAACACATGTATTAGACAACGTAGCAGACAGAAAAAATTTTTTTGTGATTCAGTGTTATTATTATTGTTGTTGTTGTTGATTGTTTATATTTTGGCAGGGGTGGGAGCAGTACTTGTACTTAATTATAATTTTTATACCTTATCACTCAACACTAAAATATTTCTATGCATTGTATTTATATTTATATTGGGCAGAACTTAAATACACAGTCCCTGTACCACTCCAGTCATATTACCTATTCAGTTATAATTACTTTTCATTTATTTTACCACAGTCCCTCATTCCTGTTTTTAATATTTTATTTTTTTACTTCTTTTGTGGTTGTTATCCTTCTTATTATTATTACTGTCACTGTTTTGCCACGGTTTGCCTGGTACAGTACCCAATCACTATATTTACCTATGAAACAGCAACTTTAACACGTTTTTTCTTCCCCTTCCTTCCCTTCACTATATACAGTACTAGGGTTCATGTTTATAGTTATATTCAAGTTTAGTGATGGTCATAACAAAGTATTTTGTAATCACTGTCAACATACTTTACCCCCCTTTATTATTATTGTTATTGGCTTAATATTAATAATATTAATTTATTATTACTATTGCTATGACACTGTTTTATTGTATATACAGTAAGTATTATTCTCATTGTTGCCATCATCACCTTTATTTTTACTTTATTGTATTGTATCTCTCCTGCTCTGGGCTGGCCCATCTGACATCAACCCTTTCTCTCCCATACATACAAATTAAAAAGAAAAAAAACAAGGGACTCCACCCTAAAATAGTGATAGCATGAAGTGTGAGTGGTGTGGTCAGTCTGGGGTGGGGTGCTGTCCTGGGGGATGCCGTGCCTCTCCTTCTGGTGCACTCATGGTGCACAGTGGGCCCGGCCTGCCTTGGTTTACCAAACAACAACCTTCCCCCAAACAATCTTCCCTTTGTTCCTTCCACTCCTCTCTTCCATCTCTACCTCCCAATGTATCGCTTTTCTTAGTGCCAACATGCATAAAGACACAGACATACAAACACATGCTCATACACAACACAGGCCCACCACTAAGGGGAAAGCATTGTCTGCAACCTCAACAGTCTACATACTATAATTCACTGCATAACACCTACTGGTTCTTTCATTGCAATTTTTTCCCTTTCATTCTTCTGTTCTATCCCTCTTTCCCATAATAAAAAAGATGAGCTATTGTCTTAAAAAGGTAGTATAAAGGTTTATTTCTATTGTGATCAATAATGTTAGAGTAACTTGAACACCACTAAACCTGTAATTTCCATTTGCGCTTTAATCTTCCTTTACTCCCGTTTGTAAGAGCATGTGCGAGCATTAAACCATAGGGAGTGTCTGGTTTTTGCAACTTTATTTTTCAAAGGCGCTGTTTTGTCTAAAATTTGATTAACCACTGCACTGAAGTCACGTGTGACGTCGTCGATATCTGTACTATACGTGAAGTTCACAGTACAATAAAGAAACTGCCAAACTGGATCCGCATATTATCAGCATTAAAGTAAACAACAGGGACAGACTAAGAACGCAACTACATATGACAACCTAGACAGCAATAAAAGTCATATATGACAGAAATCGACATTACCTGGGTACTCGATGAGGTAGTTATAAATGTCAGGATATGACATCTCCAGACAGTGAGTGGAATCATTAATCTATTCCGAGGTTCGGCTAAAAGAACACTAATCACCAATATCGCAAAGGTTATCGTAACACAGACACCTGTCATCAGCCACCAAAGGTATGCAAGTAACTCTCTTGCTCTCCCACTTCAACTAAACATATACCATTTTTAAAACGTTAACACATTTTATTGTCTAACACCTGTGAACTCTATTAGCCGCCATTCAAATTCAATTGTTTGTTTTTCCCGAAAAAGGGGCAGTAACCACACTGTGGCTCGAAAATTCCTGGCACATTTTATTTTTGTGGCCTTAACATATGCATATGTGTTCTTTAACTTTTTTTTTTTTTATTTAAGTGAGGTTCCAATCACTACAATACATCGCCTCAATGGCATTAGAAATTACAACTTAAGGATTGCTGAATACAGGGATATACCACATTACCGTCCAAGCCTAATTCACACCATCAGTGTTTCAGTTACAGTACCTGGCAAGTCAAAAGTTTGGACATGCCTGGTCAGAGAAGGTGTTCTTTGTCTTCAGAATTTTCTTCCTTTTAGAACAACAGTAAAATAATGTATGTGGAATCAGGCAGTGGGGGACAAAGGTCTTTAATAAAATCGGAAATCATTTTATATTTACTATCTACAAAATATGCCCCCAGGGTTCCCTCCATTTTTGGTCTTCCTCTATTTTTTGATACCAGGGAAAGCTCCTCTGTGAAACTGTGAAAATAGATTATATGAGCAAACTAGTTTAATTCCATTTTAATTGTAGTAAAGTAAACAGTAAATAAACGGTAAACTACTTTGCAATTATTCTTATTAGTCTTCTAATTTATGCATTTAAACACACTGTTGGCAAGTTTCTCTTGGATTCATCAATGGTCACTGTATTACTTTTTTGCTGTTTTCTCTTTAGATTCCTCATAACCATGTATTCGCACCTCACTGAATTAAGGCACCGTGATGTCTTCGAAATGCATGGTTCACAGTGCAGACACTGCCCTTTTTATATGTGCATGCACGGATCCTGAATAAGTAACCTTCAGTCAACTTATTGAGTTGATAAGCACCATAGTAGTACCACTTGACACTGATTGCAGTACTCATGATGCGTTGATCCGGCTCGCGGGGATTAATACTGGTGTATGTTCATTTCTCTTTGTAGTCTACCCCCTTAGGTTTGATAAAGTTTGATTTAATTGACACAAAAGTATAGATTTTTTTGAGCAGAGTTTCGAGCAACAATTGCTGCTAAATGGAGCATGGGCTGAAAAGGAGGTATGGGGGGGGGGCAAACGCTAATCCTCACGACCCAAAAGATGTAATTTCATGACTGCATGCACCTTTTGCACAATAGATAAAAAAAGACACAAAACACAAAACAACAGGGAATATTAGGGAACGTTAGCTAGGTATCTTCGAAACGAGCTAACCATTTTTTCATTGCGTCCATGAAGAAAGTTCCCGGTTGATTTCTGGACACAGCAGCTTCATCTTGGCCAAAAAGGAAAAGTGCTGTCCTTTCAACGTCTCCTTCAATTTAGCAAACAACCAGAAGTCAGATGAGCCAAATCTGGGCTGTAAGCAGGGTGTGGAACGATTGTGAATTTCAGGCTTATCACTGTTCCTTCGTTTGTCCATTGCAATGTGGCCATGCGTCATGATGCTAAAGTAAAGTTTTACTTTTCTGATTCTGCGGATGCGTTGCTTGAGTATTCATAAGGCTTCACAGTACTTTTCAGAATTTGCCATCCTTCCTTTAGTCAGAAATTCCATGTAAATCACACTCATTGCATCCCAAAAAAATGGTGAGCATGGATTTCTTTACGCTCGTTGAACCTGGATGATGATATGCCATAGACTGTCTTTTGTTTTCTGGATCATAATGATGAACCTAGGATTTGTCACCAGTGACAATATTCATGAGGAAATCATCCATTTCGAGGAACTATCAGTTAAGAAGTTCTTGAGAAACAGTTTCTCTGTGTTCCTTCATGGGGTCTTGTCAATTGTCATGGGACCCATCTAGCACAAATTTTTTTAGCTTTAGAGCATTTTTTTCTGCTTAATTTGGTGATTTTCTTGAGTCATGGCATCCACACTCCATTGGTTCTTATCATGAGTCACTTAAATGGGTCGTCCTGGTTGTTGCTCATCAAAGAGACTCATTTGAACTTTACTACAGCTTTTGGCACACCAGACCCACTTGTAAACATACAACCATCGTCATAAATTTCAATTGGCCGTGACTTCTGAGTGTGAAAACCTCTTACTCAATGTTGCTTTGTATCAAACTCCAACGTAGCACTCATTACTAATGAACACTATTGCTTACATTGAACTTACATTGAATTCAACCTAAACTCATTCACACTATACAGTATCGGCTATCAAAAACTTTCCCCCACTACCAGAGATGCCACATGGTAGGAGACCTTACTTATCAATCAGCCCTTGTGTATGCTAGTAATCTTGGAGAATGTTGTTCCTCTGTTTTGATAGAAATTTCTTGGTAGGAGGATTTCTCATAATTGAGTCACCCAAGCTTTGATTGTTGCTTTGTAAAGTTTAATTTATTATTCACATATCAATTGTTGGACCTTTTTCTAATAAAAACTTGAATGAAAAGCAATTGGAAGGTGAAGCAGGTGACAAGGCTATCTGGGGAATACATTGTTGTCATTCTGACACCCTGGCTCTAGCTCTTCCAAAGAATCCTGACTAACTGTGTCCCTTCAAAGTGAATATGAAAAATGAAAAGATGCTACACAAATCTGGGCTTTGGCAAAATTATAGCCTTGTACAATAAATGAATAACTTAAATAAATAAAGAAATATATCCTAATTACTGTTTTTGGCACAAGTGTACACCTGCACATTATCCAGGGAACACTGTGTCATAATCATCCTATGGCAGACCTGGGCAAAACCTAGTGCTCAAAGTTTCATATTTAATTCCCATCAATAATCACAAATACAGATGCTACTTCTACACTAGCACATGAAAATAAGCCTTTCTGAAAAAGGACAAGTCTTCTATTGTAGCTTTCATTCTGCTGACACAGAAAAGCCCAAATTTAGTTCTTGCTTACATAGTAACATAACGATGCTCAGATTTTGCCGACAGAAAATAATTGCCCAGGCCTGACCTATAGGGTTGCTCCTCTGCTGCTTGGAACCTTTGTGAATGGATGAAGGATAATTGCAGCAAAAAATAAAAACAGACTTGCATGAAAACTAGGACTACTAAGAAAACAAAACAAACAAAACAGGAGCAATCAAAACGCACATCCCAAATTACAGTTGCTTAACAGCACCTGAACGTTCCACCTGCAATAATCTTGTCACTTCCTTTGCAACAATAACTAATCTATAATAAACTTGCTATTTAGGATAATTAATTACTCTACAGTGGCCATAATGAACGATTGAGACTGAGGCAGTGTATCTGTAACTGACTTACAATAATCCTATGCCCTGAATGGCATATGACTTGCTAATTATTACCTGTTTGTGTCAAAACTGATGTCAGATTATCTAATCTTAAAAGTGGTTGAAGTTCCAATTGAAGCTACTGCAAAGTTGTCCAATGATTCTACAAAGCAAATACTGAAAAACAATTAAGAACGAAAAGAGAACCGAGAGCATGATAAATATGGGAAGACAAACAGTTACTTGGTATAGAAATAAATCCCACCTGCTTCGCCCGGATCCTCACCATCAGCTGCTGTAGAACAACAAAAGAGAAAAAAATTGTCATCTGTGGTTCCATCATGCAGTTTTAATTGTCTTAAGATCCAACAGTAAACATAACAAAACATTCATGCAATTAATATATTGAAAACATAATTTATTTTTCTTCTTGAATTAAAGCATATTCTAGATTCTATTTTATCTCTGATATTAAAACTGAAGCTTTTTTAAACATGCATGTTATGGCCTCCAGATTGGAAGAAGTTTTTATGTAAGTGGAAAATACACTTAAATACATACTTAAACCCCACCGTGAAGCCCTCTAGATCCCTAATCCCTAAGATATTGACCAGGGTTCAAGTCTCCGCCCAGGTTCCATGTGTGTGTAGTTCATATGTTCTCCCTGTGTCGTCATGGGGATTCCTCCGGGTACTCTGGTTTCCCCCCACGGTCCCAAAACATGGCTATTTGGAGTTACTAAATTTCCCATAGGCGTGAACAGTGTGTAAGTGTGCCCAGCAATGGGCTGGCCCCCTGTCCTGGGTTGTTTCCCGTCTTGAGCCCGTAGTTTCTGGGACCCGGAAGGATAAGCGGTTTCAGAAAATGGATGGATGGATTTACTTCAGGTCATACAAATACTGGCTGAAGTGTAAGGACTATGTTTAGTTTACCTTTTTAGTGAAAATGTATGCTTCATTCAGTTTATGTAATTAATGATGTCCTCATCAGAAAGACAATGGTTATACTTGAACAAACTCCAGGCCTCATATTAAAGAACCAAGGGTTTTTTTCAGTTTAGTTTAACAGTGCTGGAGACGTGCCCTCAAATGATCTGCACCAGCTGGCATTGTAGTCTTGACCTTCACTTTTCAACTTCATATAGTTCAGAATATTATTAGCGCATTAACAATAGCACAGAAATACCTCAGCTGAGGCAACATCTATTTAGGGATGAGGGGGAAAATGGCCACAGGAGATAAGTGACCAAGGGGTTATGGCCACCAAGTTTGCCCACTGAGTGTGAAGGGAGAGCATAAGTAATTATTTACTCTTGGCTCTCCCTGTCCTTCTCTCCAGCACAGACTTTAAACTTCCCCCGCCCCCTCCCAGTTGGGGCAATTAGCAGCCGCCAGCTCCCTCCAGTCGGCATCCCTTAAAGGTGGTTTACAGAGACCATGGTGAACCGCCTGCCATCGCGGTGCTGATTGGTGACTGTATGGCAGACTCCTGGTAGGTCACACCAGAATATATACTTATATATTTAATGAAATGAGATGGTCATTTTATAAATATCACTTTCTGAATACATTATTTTAAGCACATTCTATCAGTAAATACATATCTAATGATTATAATGGATTCATGGATTGAAATCTGGGCTCACTTCTGTCCACCCCAGAACAGCTAAAAATTTCCTCTGAAGCCAGACTTGGATGCTTCTTCATTTCAAGACAGGCAGCATGCTCCAGTAATGCATTTGTAGCAATTAAATGTATCTTTGCTGATGTTATTTGAAGATATTTTCAACAGTTACGTTACTTCTACATGTTTATTTGAAATCCAACATTAAAATATACAACCAGTGAGATAATGTACACAGGAAGAGTGAATCGAATATTCATCTGTAAAATAAACTAAATTATTGTATTGGGAGCCAATATCTTTATCTTTGAAATTGATGGCTACCTTCCCAAGTTATTTTTCTAAAAAATTTTTTCCCCACTCTGTACAAATTCCCTGGCTTATTACTTATGAATGATATGAGCAAATTAACAGAAAGGGGACACAACAAAAAACAATCCTTCATGTTAACATCTCCACTAACGATGAGGCAGTATCACATACTGTAATGTACCATTCATCACAAATTTATACTGTGAATGTAAGTAAAAAGTAAAAACTGTGAGGGGAAATTTTCAGTATCTAACACAGAATGCAAAATGGTAATAGGTGATTGATAATAAGTATGCTGATTAGGGCTGCAGATATCAATCATTTTTTTAAGCGAGAATTCGATCCATTATTTTTATGATTAATCGGGTAATCTGTGAGAATAAATGACAGAGCTTTTTCCAACCAAGTCACTATATAAACAACGATCATGTCACAAAAACCAACATTTTATTGCACAAATTTAATCGAAACAACAGATTTTTAAATGGTCAGTACATTAACTGGCATACTGCATCTGTATATACTGCTAAGGTAAACATTTACTGATCAAGTTCAAAATACAAAAAGTTAACACAAAGATGGCACATGAGGAGCACCTTCAAAATGCTGTCAGTGGTGAACATGGGTAAGCCACCCTCATAAAGTAGTGCATAAGACATTTTATTACATTTATTTAGTCTCTTTAAACAGAGTTACTTAGTAGTGTTCAGGTTAAAATCAGGTCAAAATCAGGTCAGCAAATTTTTATGTCATTAAACTCAGCAGGTTACAACAGCATTTTGACAACACAAAATTAAGTTTTCTGTGATGCATATAATTAGCACTACCAGATTCTCCCAGCCACCTTTCAAATAGAGGTTAATAACTTGATAAAACACTTGAATAGAGTGAAAGCAAGAGAAAAGTGGTAAAAAATGGCAGAAAGTATCATAAGTTTGGGAGCATTTCAATGTGAGAACTCGCAAGTTCTACCACTTGTCTCTTTCTAAAGTTTACAGCCACTTTTTTTACATGAGCTCTGCATGTGCTCTCTGAGACAATCATAATCATTCTCATCTTTGCTGTTGGACTCTATCATAGACCATGTGGAAATAGATTAAATAATTGTACTTTACCAAATATAAAAGGAACCTCAAAATTAAAGAATTTCACTTTCAAAAGGTTAAGTTGTTTATACTGCTTTATAGATGAGACCTTCATAGAGTATTCATAATGCATAATACACATGGCTATAATGTGTTATGCCTTTTTACAAATAGTTATAGCTCGGTTTACAATACTTTATGAATGCATTATAATGCATCATTAAGGTATGTGTAATGCATACATCGGCTATCTGCAACCTGGATGGAATCTTAATATTGTATGGGACAGGGAACACTATCCTTCTGCTGACATTTGCTGTGGTTACATTTGTGCTGGCAGCACTAAACACCAATATTAACATAAGAGCAAGGACGTATCTATAAACAGAATGAAATAATGTACTCTGCCATGCTAGGCCAGGCAGGCATCTGTAGAAGATAAAAATTTAAGCTTCAGGGGGACAAACGGTGGGATAGACTGGAGATACTTACTGTATATCATTAACTGAGGTTTCCATAGTCTCTCTGTTTATTCACCTTCACATTAGAAACCAACAAAATACTTACATGTGAATGCTTCATCAGCTAACGGCATGCAGGGGACCTTGTTCTCACTTGCATCTGTTTGGCACTCTTCCCCTGCAGAAATATAAGAAGAGATATAATCCCAAAGGTACCACCATTAAATAAATAACATGGGGCAATTCATGCAGCAGAGGGCAGAAAAGCATAAAGTAACTGGTTAACCTTTTTGATGAATTATTATATTCCCAAAGATCAATGCATTCAAAATAAAACATTTATGATGGCAAAAACCTGTTTCACTCCAAAGTCCTGTACTGGATAAGGAGTTGGAAGATGGATAGTTTCCCTTCATTAACATTGCAAACATTTACAAGTGTATTGAGGATATATAAGTTTTCAGACATACAATTTGCATTAAGAATTTACAGGTATTGGTGAGGAATGACCTAAAATGAGTGCCTGAAATGTGTCAAATGTGTACTTAAATAATTAAATAATAGAAAAACCAAGCCAGCCCCAGAACTGGTATGGATTTTTACTAAATTTGTAGTTTTTGTACCCCGCATAATAATACTCCAGAGGTTATCCTTTCTTAAGTACTATACAAGTGTTTGAAACATTTCCATTACCATTGCTGTCTATGCTGTACAAGGCATCATGAAAAGCACTGTAATCATTATGGCTTCTGGTCACAGTGGTGATAGGGGGAGGGGTGCAGCACACTACAGAACCACCACAAGACCAGACATTAATTACATTTTCAGGCTTTTATTCCCAACAAATTCTTCCTCTGTGAAGGAAAATTTTCCAACGGCTGCAAGACTTCTTCTTGCAGTACAGGTTTGCAAGGTCCTGAACTTTATTTTTTTGTTATATTGTTTAATGTGATCAGTGTTTCCACTAAACTTTTTTTAATGGAAAACAGATACTTATCAAAACCACATAATCTAATTCTTTTAACTGTAATCAACAGCGAAGAAGGCACTGTTCTGTTAAAAGCTAAGTGCATGGAAAATAAAAAAGTAAACAGATTTATAAATAACTGCATTATACAAGAAAAAAACATGAAAATTGCTGCACTTTGTAAACATCTTACTTAGTCATATTTGTGGGACAACACTGAGACATTCAAACAGTACTAAAAACAAAAATTATATATTTATATCGACATATTTTGTAAACATTAAATCCAAGTAGTCAATCTGTGACACACACAAATTTTTTCAAAACATAAGCACTGCAAACTGCAAGCAATGATATTCTTATGTATTAAAATACATGAGAGCTTTTTAAAAATAATGCTAATATTACTACCAATGTTGGTCATGCGCTTATAAATGGCAGGAAACAGTCCCCAGCCATCTGGATATTTTCACATTTCTAATGCCAAAAGCTACACAAACCATAAATATTTCACTGGGAAAAAAACCCCAAAAACTGATCCTTTGCTAGTTCAGCTGAATCATCTTCAGTCCAAAGCTCGAGTTCATTGTGCCATCTGCAAGAGAAGCATTAATACACACCACAACGGAATGTCTGGAGTGGTTAGTGGTCACATAATGTCAGGAAACACGAAAGACTTGCTTAAAGTATCAGCATTAATGGTCTGGAGGCCTTTTTGCTAAAAATACTTTTACATTTTGAAACACTTTAGCATAGAGAAAACTGAATCCAAAGTGAAATCCAAAGACATTGGATTCCATTATTTCAAAAACATTATGCAAACTGTCGATGAAGCAATCCAAGTAAATGAATCAATAACAAGCTTTGTAGATTAAACCTCAAGTGACCTAAAGCTAACATAAATACTGTATGAAAACATGGATTATACTACTGACTGAGTTTTTTCCCATAGTATCAGGTACTGTAGGTGTGGAAGAAGTAAAACTTCAAATTCCAAAAGTCATAATAGTTACCATGCAGTGATTGGTTGATCCCGTTCAAACACATTACTAATAGCCCATGGGCCACAGTGTTATCTGCATCTCTACTGTCACCACTGTGTTGAAATATTGTCCCTAGTCAGTAATATTAAATAGAAAAAGTATACAAGGAAAGAAGCTAGTCTTAAGAAAAACTAGTAAACTTACATTATATCTGAACAACATCTAGACAAAATTCTGCAGATAAGAAACACAGTGACAGGCTAAAATGGAAATGCCAGAGCAGACAGCTTCAAATAGTGTGCTAGCTGGCAAAGTTTAAATCCTGCAAATTCACAGAGAAAGTATTGCATTATTGCATTTGCTAACAAAAATACGTTTTAACATATTGTTTTATTCTGTGTTAATCAACATATTTATTCCCAGGGTAAAAATAAGCCTAAAACTGCATGGCAAAATTTTGTTCAAACACTGTTCAAAAATTAATTATGAGACTAAATATCTGAAATATATGTAACTGAACACAGCAACTGAGTATTTCATTTACCAAATACAAATCTGTGTCTCATTGTTGGATTTTCACTTGATTTCCTATTGAGGGTAATGAGTGCAAAAGATTGTTAGCAGAGGATAATATCATGCACCACTCTGAGTATCAGATTCATTCAGTGTGCATATCAGTCTCTTTGACAAGTGTATGTCTCCACTTATGTTTGTCATGAGCTTGGACAATATTCTAAGTTGCAGCTTAGGCTGGAAATGTGCTTACTTTGTAGGACAAGAACCTCTGCCTTTGGTAGATCCGTATGTCATCCGTGTGGCCTCATCTGAATGTCATCACTGACACATGCTTTTTCGCAATTTGCTAAGGAGTGAGAAGTGGCCTGGATTTAAATAAGCACCTCCAAGTCTAACTCCAGTGGGACTCTCTTAGAAGAGTGGGTAGCTCCTTTTTGGAAAGGGGCAAGAATGGATTGATATACCAATAAATATATGATGATAAACTGAGATAAGTGAGGAAAACAATAAGGTCCTAATTATAAGAGACTAAAATGAGGCTGCTGTGTAATGGGTTGAGTAGTTCAGTGATTCGGGAAATTCCTCAGTTCTTGATCAGGGGTGGGTTTCCCAAAAGCATCGTTGCGCTAAGTAGTTCGTTATCGACCACTTAAGATTGATCGTTAATTAACGAGCCTTTCCCGAACCCCCTCGTAGCTAAGTAGTTCGTTATTTCGCTCGTAG
>JAODKN010000041.1:23818775-23830210 GCA_026774425.1 Petrocephalus zakoni | reverse complement strand
ATTTGCAGTTGGAAAAAAACGTGATTATCACAATATATCGTATCGCAATACTTAGCATATCGCAGAATGTTTAAAATCGCAACAATATTGTATCGTGAGTTAAATATCGTGATAATATCGTATCGTGGGGTCTCTGGTGATTCCCACCTCTATAGGATACAGGGTTTTTCTGTCCAATAAATGGGAAAAGGCCAGCGAACTAGGAACTTAATTTGTGGGTGGGAGCCTGAGTCAGATCTTGGCAGGACAGCTGGACTTCCTGACTGGGCTGGTACTGATGAGCAGCGTCAGCACTGGTCTGCATTATAATTCTGTCACACGGCACACTGGATACACACATGGGTAGCTAAGAGGGCTGAATGATTTATCGATTTCACATCGAAATCGCGTTTTGAAACAATGCAATTAGCAAATCGCAAAAGCTGTAATTTAAGATATGCATTATGCAGCACGTCTGACCCAGGGTTTAAAACTGTCGTGAGAATAATTTTACAAATTCATTCCGTCCTCCTCAAGTGCCATTCATGCTCACCAATCGAAAGTGACCCAAAGTGACTTTGTATACACCCACAAACAACAGACACAGAATCCCAAGGAAAATGTTACATTCACAGTGCAGAAAAATATTGGTTTCGCTGCTTAGCTGTAAGTGAACTACAGTACCTACCTAATTCAGAGATTGTTCCCGGAAATGTCCTATTATTAGGGGTCCAAGCAGCATTAGCCGCAAGATCCCTAATGTTTTTATTTTCATTACTTTATTCAACTTTATTTAAATTTATTTAACCCAGTTGCGGCATTTGTGATAGTGTGTTTTTGTGCTTCACTGTTCTCTGCTAATTTGACCCTTGTGTACGTGAGACTTTCTGGATGCACGTTACTAAGGGTAAAAAGCGGTCGATCGCTGTTTGCAAACGCAACACTTAAAATGTGCATGTAAAAATACAATCACTTTACCATGTTCGGGTTGCTAGAGAATTGTTCTATTATTTATTGGGTGTATGCTCTATATAATTTTTGTTAGAATAAATACATTTTGGATTCAATTAATATATTCCCAGTCTTATCTATGGATTCATGTATAGCGCAGTTCAGATTTCAATGTATGGTTGTGCTCAATTCATTTTTTATACACATAGTGAATACTGAACTGAGTTTTAAAAAATCACTAATGAAATCACAATATCTGTCAGATAAATCGCAATTAGATTTTTTCTTAAAATCATTCACCCCTAGTAGCTAACCACAGCTGCTCTCTGAACTGTACCCATTCATCCATCTTGTATGCACACGGGGGTGGAATATAACCTAAAATACACCGGAATCGGGTCATGTTTGTGGATTGACTAATGGTAAAATTCAGGCATATTCCACCGAGCAAAGGAACGTTCACTGGTTCTTTAAGTGGAAGTGAGAACAGACGCAAAGAAACATCGCTGATTATGACATTTGACCTAGCTGGTGGGCTCAGGGTGGTATCCAAACTATGCAGGGAAAAAAGCAGGACATACCTGAGACATAAACTGAAGATCTTGATCAACTCCTGCAACCCATATCTCCAAAAGACAAGGTGAACCAGAAGCTCTGCAGTCTTAGATGCAGAGTGGAAGTAGCACATCATTCAACAGCCCTATTCAACAACCTATTTAATGTCACAAGCATAGAAGTTTAACCCTAAGAGTAGGGGACATCCATGGCAAAATTAATGGCTATGGTGAGTAAGGGTCTAGAGGTATTAGTAGCTTGGTAGTGGGTGGCATGGTGGTTAGCACTTTTGCCTCACAACTGTCATTTGCACACCAAGTTCTCTGGTTTTCCCCCACAAAAGCGTTAGGTAAATGTAAATGGTACGTATATGTCTGAGGGTTCTCAAATTGACAATGTCGTTGTTAAAACATTAGAGCTAAAAAATAATTTGGGACTCATTCAGATTTTTTTGAAGCTTTAGCCCCAATTGGCCCAGGACTGTCACACATCTGGTCATCACCCCTAAAAGGCCAGCTGAATGGTAAGGGATTCCTATAAAATGCAACTTAAAATGGATTCACCTTGCCATTGGGTCAAATTTACCCCCCCCCCCCATTAGAGCTGGAAACATCGACTTCCATGACACATTGTATCAAGGGGCCAAGAGCACTGGTTAATCTATTCTTCAACTCACTGACGTTCTTGTCAGCATCTTTATTCCAAATGAGCCTGTGAGAACCTCCATTTAATAGGTCTGTGAGCTGTGCTGCAAAAGAACTGATAAAAGGTATAGATCTGCAAAAACCAGAACATTAGTCAGAAAACAATACAAATATCTATAAAACCTTAATATTCACAAGCCAATACTTCAATGCTCCTACATTTCCAAAGTCCATTTGTACTTCTTGACTGAGCTTTCACCACATACCATAGGGTTTCAGATTTAGAAAATTCACATTTCTCTAACTGCTAATCTAATCCTCTAAATGAGGATCTCAGACCAGCTGACTATCATGGTTCTTGTGATGTATGTACATAACATGCTATGTTAATATTAACATTACACATCGTGGAGGCCTAAAAGACAATGGCAAATTTCCCAAGGCACTTATGCAGAACTGCATTGATGAAGGCCTGGAAGACCAAAGGTACACTAACAAGACCATATGACTCTTCCCCCTTTGTGCATTCATATCAAGTTGTAAGTACTTCACAGGTCTAGGTTCACAAGTTGTCCGAGGGCTAGAGGAACCAGGAGTACAGGATAACAATATTTCACTATAATGTTATTCAGGCCATGATACTGAATACAAGATCGAAAAACAGCATCTTTCTTTTCCACAAAGGTGCTGTCAGCAGTAGCTGTAGTAGATGGATGGATGAAATCATGGTTCAGTGTCTCCTGATTATAATTTTCCAAAGCTTGAGACTCTGGCATGGAAAATATGTTAAGCATAAATCTGGCACCTAGAAATACTGGTTCCAGGAAGCAGATTGATGGCACAATCCCATGGTTGACGTGGAGGAAGGCATGCAGCCCTTTGCTTATTGAAGACCTCTGATGAATCTTGATATCCAGGAGGAGCTCCTGGAGTCCCAGAGGATACCACCCTTATGTTCTTGCCTGTCCAATAGCACTGCATTAGTATACCATCAGAGCTGACATGTTTTTCCCCCCAGATTTCAAGACAATATTCTATCTATTCAACTTCCAACTGCTTCCCATTACAGGGTCACTGGGTGGCCTGGAGCCTATCCCAAACAACATAAGGCACGACGTTCATGAAATATGCTTCCTTTTCTTTTTATAAAATTGTGGCACTGGAGGAACCCGTCAGGCAGCATGGCATGTTGGACAGATGCCAACCATGTAAATAATGTAAATAGTGCCCTGTATTTGTCATGCATTGTGGTGTCATTGTACTGTATGTAATGCCAGGTGTAGCGTTAATGTTCATTGTTATAAATAGAGGTGAGCCTGCGTCCACCATTTTTGGGTTGTTGGGTTGGTTGAGACGGCCAGCACAGTGGGTAGTGTATGTTGAGAGCAGTTTGTATTTGGTGTTTGTGCTCAGTCCTTTTAAGGGATATGAATAAAGAGCATCAAATACACCGTTCAAATACACCTGCCTTGTCTGGTGCCTGCTGCCGCGTTGCCTGGGTCTGCCAGTTATTACAATATTTAAAAAGACGGTTCTGAAATTGAGCAAAATGGCATAGTCAACAGACAAACAATAACAGAATTCATTAAATGATTTCTCAGTACACAAGCTTTGAAAAAAATTAACATACAGTAGATGAATTAATTAGCATCCACCTGAAAGTGTGACTGTCATTAGCCCAGAGTACAACAACAATGGTTGATCTTAAATTATAATTATCAAAAAGGAACTTTACATGGAAAGAATTTTATAAGACAGAAAGCCCCAAGCTCAGTAAAAGCTTTATTACTTAAATTACTTAAAGTATTGTAATAATGGCACATTGTATTTTTTGTTATACCTTAGCATCATTAAAATCAACTAATATACACCACATACTCGAGATATACCGTAATATCTTAATATCTGAGAAGTATTCAGAAGACAACAACTTCATACTGGCCATCTAACTATATACTTCTAGCCTTTTTCTTTATCCTTGTCTTTCCCATGATGAGTGCTGTACTATCAAAAAAGACAATCCCAAGAAGAACGTGATATATGATGTGTTTTACATTCGGATGAAATGTTGCGCATTACAGCAGTTTGTATTCCTGTCATTCATTTTTACAGCTGCACAATACCAGTCAAGGTTCTGTGTGTGTCCCACTTATATTTTTCAGCTGTCACAGTGACCAGATGTGGGAACATACATTGAAAATAGATGGAATAGAGTACAAATGCAAAGCCTTTTTCGTGTCCTGTCGCCCCAGGTTGCCTTCCCAGATTCAATGTATTTCATAGAAATTCAGTTTTGGAAATAGCACTCAGTTTTCATACTTAAGTAGAGATTAATTACAGATATGACATCAAAACATTAATGAAGTAAATGTCATTCAGTGAAATGTTATTAAAGTACAAAGTACCTGGTTTAAAAAGTACTGAAGTATTAAAAGTAAAAAAATACTACATATTCAGATCTATTGATCTTACAAAGAGCAACCTATCCTTTTAAATTTATAGGTTTAAATACCGCATTGTACAAGTTACAGTGCATCACAATATTGAATACTAAGGATAAACTAATATTTTCTTTTTGTTCACAAAATAGAATGTTTGTAGGTAACTTGCCCACAGCTGGAAGCCACTAGAATGCCACTACAAATGTTGGGCTAGCCCGTTTGATATTGATTTTAACAGTAACCAGTGATAACAGACTAGTCATTCGGAGATTCGGAGACTAACCAGCGATTACCACCTTTGCCAGGGAAGCAGGCTTAGGCCTCACACAAAACAAGATAAGGGAAAGATTTATAATCTGGCTTTCAGTTCAGCCTTTTAGCGTACGTTTCCAACACCCCCAGAGAAGTTCTACACAAGCGTAATACTTTTCCAGGCCTGTTTGCTGCTTGTTTGCACAAAATATAAGCTAAAGAATGACTCCACAAAAGCTTTTTAAAAAACTTTTTTTTTTAAATCTACTTTGGGCAGTTTATAGGCACAAACTCACCTAACTGTAAATTTTTCGACGGCAGGAGAAAACAAATGCACCAATGGAAATTTATACAGACACTGGGAAAATGTGCAAACTCAGACAAAGCTAGACACAGAAATCAAACCCACATCCCGGGAGGCTACAGTGATATCCATGCACCAACCTGTCCTTAGCATCTCCTTAGATAAATTAACTAATATCTACTGTTAATTATTGTTATTGTCACCAGGATTAAAGTGTCAGTTTGAAACCTGCAGAGCTGTTAACAGATGGCATAGATTAGCAATTACGCACAAATAATTTATTAAATTGTTATTTATTAAATTATTTGTAATACTGTATATTTGAGTTTTACTGCCGGCAGCAGAACCCGCAAAAACTGAAACTTGACAGCGAATTTACATATTGAAGGATCTCTGGCAATACTACGTTTACATTTGTGTTTAGCATATGCTTTTACGCAAAGCACCATACAAGTGAGAGGGCAGGGTTAGCCCGTCTCTGAATGAATTGGGGTTAAGTGCCACCCACAGAGTCTGAACTGAATACCTTCCAATCACAGGCACAAAATTCTAACCAGCAGTGCTACAAAACACCCTATAAGCAAAATAATACCCATTTTACTGTAAGAAGAATATTATTTTTAGGCAACAGTGCTACCCACAAAATCATTGTGACATCCCATAACACCCCACAGATTTTACCAGTCAAAAAATTAAATGTACAGTCAACCTTTCCACATTGCAGGGGTTAGGGGAGCAGACCCCCCATATTTGGAAAAAAACATGCAATATTTCTAGTCCATTTGGAGAGCGAAGCAAGCATGCAAGTTTTGGGCACTAAAATGATGCAAAAATATACGGGAAATGCGAGATACAAAAATCACAGCAAGATCACTGCAAGGCATCACGTGTACACACAGGTGTCCTCCAAACAGCACGGTACATATATTTTATGCATTTCTGAGTTACTAAACTTTTGCGTGTTGTCTGCGGCTTTTGCAAAACTTACAAAAAATTCCCATTTAATTTCTTATGCCAACCCCATTATTTACCAAAAGAGGGATGGGGACCGTCGTAATGCAGAAGGGTTGACTATATATAAAATGGGGCTTTTTTATGTAAAAAACATAATAATTTTTAGATTTCTTGCAATGCAGGGTTTCAGAATTCGATGACCTAACAATTGGTGGAGAGGTTTAGAACATGAAAGGACAACAGATGTTATGAATTTGTCTCCCATACAAAATAAACAGTGCCCCAGTAAACCTAATAAGATTCAATTTTTAATCTTTTTAAGTGCACTCTTGCTTCACAGCTCCAGGGTTAAGGTTTCAAATCCTCCCCCACTCTATGTGTGAGAATGCATATTCTTCCCATGTTATCCATGTTTCCTCGGGGTATTGCCATTTGCAGGTTCCTTTTCCCTTCAATGTATTCAGGTGAACTGGTGTCTCTTAATTTCCCAAAGTGAATGCTATTATTTGTGTGTGTGCGTGTGTGTGAGAGAGAGCGAGAGAGAGAGAGAGCCCTGTGAAGGACTGACATCCTGCCTGGCGTGAAACCTTCCATGAGCCCTATGCTGCCTGGGATAAGGTCCAAACCTCCACATGACCCAGGACAAGATAAGCAGTTGCGTGGTAGAGGGATTTATTTTCCCTCCCTTTACCATTATTTATGCATTAAATGATCAAATTACATACACACAAACTCTAAGGCACACAGCTTATACTTAAAATTGCAGATTATCCATATGTGTCACAAAATGGCTGGGCACAGGTGAAGGGAGTCTGGGCAGAGACTGGAGACAGGGCTGGAAACAGAAGGACTCAGAATGCCTGGCAGACGCAGTTGAGGCAGCACAAACCGGTCGGTATCCAGTTGGCCTCGACCTGAGGTCCACCGATCATGTATTTTATTGCTAAACCAATGTTGATTCCACTCAACTCTGACTTTCTGCAAAAAGTCCCCCCCCGCAAATACTGCAATTAGGGCTACCCTGTCAGGTAGAGCTTGGCGATATATCAAATATATTCAATACACCTTTAAAAAAAATGGCTTTGTAAATGTATCTCTATATCAATTGTATTTATTTATTGAAAATGTCCAAAATATGGTTTGCTGTAAAACCTCTTACCTCTTGTTCTTGCCCTCATGGTAACCATTCACAGCTGCCTCTTGTTTGCACCTTCGTTAGTCTAGTATTTAAGTGTTTCCCAGTCCTGTGCTCCCCAGTTCTGTCATTGTTACCTGCCAGCGCCTGTGATCCGGTGTTGTGCTTCAATAAAGTCCCCTACAGGTGTTTTGCCTGCACTATACCGTGCTTGTGGGTCTTAACAACATCCTTTTGTTTATGGTGCACATATTTGTTTTTGCACAACCTGGTTGTTAAATACTTTTTTTTTCAGGCACTTATATTTAGTTAATTTGGAATTATGTTCTTGGTTCTTGTAAAACCATTCAGCAGAGGAACAAAACACCATTGAAAATATGCTAATGTCGTATTTTGAATACAAACATTTAACTGTACAATCTAATTGGTAAATACTTAAAAAAAATATTTGTTTGCATTTCAGGACCTTGGATATTTAGTCAATTTGTTTTTTTTCCAGAGATGCATTTTTTATATTTACCAGTTAGGAGACATCGATATGAATAAATAAATCATAGTTTGTTCTGACTATCTGCCATGCCTTTTATAAAATGTAATAATAATATCTATCAAATATCGATACAGTGACCTAAAATATGGAGTCCGCCTGGGATCCCTGGATTACTGGTCATACGGAAGCCTCAGGACTCCTAAAAACAACAGGAGGAAAGACATTTCCCACTGGAAACTGGAAGAAGAAAAATGCCCTACTGGGATTAACCATCATAATATCTGCTGATAAACTACATAAGTGTCATTTTGATAGATTTTTGTCATATAAATATAGCAGTGCTTACTGAGTATGTATAAGTTAATTACACTGGTGACGTCACTCATTGGATTACAGCCAGGACTTTGATTGATTCCCTAACCCTAATAGTCAGATATTTACATCAATGGATAATCCGCTTGCTTAAGATGTATTTTGCAGGTTGCAACAAAGCAATTAATCCCTTCTTAAATGTATGTGCAAACTGTAGACCAGTCAAAATAATTCCACTCATCATTCATCACCACGTTTTCCGACCATTAAGAGGTACAATAACTGCACTCCATTAATGCGGCGACAGTTTTCATATATAATTAGGTTGTACATCTAATTCAGGCGTCACATTATACGCTTTATAATTTGTATTTGGGACGATTCCACAAATTTGAATAATACACTGACGATTCGACGGCCACAAACCAGTTGAACCAGGAATAATGTACGCGTGCTTGATTCACTTTGCGATTAGAGGAAACCAAAGTAAAGCGTGAGCAAAGCCAGTCCACCGAAAAATTAAACTTAGTAATTGTTTGTTTGAACCTCGAGCACATTATGTTTATTTTCACTTGTGTTCAAAGTTTAAAAATACTTTATTTTGTTGTACATTACATATGTTCTTGCGCATCTCACAGAAAAGTAATAACGCAGAGCAAAGTAGCTCGAACAGGTGCACACCTTATGTAGGCTTTACAGAAACCATAACTGCATTTTAAAAGTAATCACCTCGCAAAGTATATTATTTAAATTCAGTTATAAGAATAACCACCTGCAATCAAAGAGAATGCGCAAAACACCTCAAACGTAACGTTATCATGTTACAACATGTTTTATATTATTATTAATAGTAGTAGTAGTATCCCTGTTATTATTTCAGTTAGTCGCTATTAAAGTCTTATTTCCATGGTGGACAACTGCATACTCGAAGTAAGGCACATGATTTAAAATCGGGTATTTATCTACATTTCTATTTGTAAAAGAAAATCAGAAGGGGTTTACTCTACTTTTTCTGCGTTTAAGTAACACGGTAGCCTGCACCCTGCAGAGCGGTGCCATCATAAGCGGTTTGCAGATTTACCGACGCTCACATATAAAGCCATCAGCTGCCGAGCTGCTCTCGTACTCACCTTTTCCTTGCCGCGGGACAGTCGCGCTTACGAAAAGGACGATGAATACGTATAACAGTCCCATGCTCTTTCACAGATATCTGATCAACGCGAAAGGGAAAAAAAAATAAAAGTAAAACAATGATAAAACTTTAGTTCCGTATTGTCAACTGTGCAGTAATAAATGTCAATATCCCCAGAGTTGACCTCTGCAAGTCCTTTTTTCAAAGAAAAAAGATTCTAGCTATAATGCTGAATGTTTTAAGGGTTGAGCTTTCCTGCTCTGCTCCCTTAACTGCAGTGATAGCCTAATAACAGAGGGAATGAGAGCTTGTAGGATCTGGATCTTATTCTACGTGCAAACAGTGAGAGAGCTGTAAGCAGACGGTCGCAGAACACCAATCGCGGCGCTGTTTTCCTGATAAAGACAACCTCTGCTCCTCCCCACACGTTAGCACTGCCAATACAAAGCAGCGTGGAATCTAGCTGGGATGGGCCAGAATTATTTTAGTGCTCAGGATTGTGGGCTCTAAGAGCAGCCAGCAGAATGGCTTTGAAACAGATGAAAATAAAAACAGAATAAGTATAAGGGGATGCTACTATTAATAAGAACTGTGCTAACTGTCCTTAGTGGGGGCTCGAGCCTATCCCAAGAAGGACAGGGCACAAACCTGGGGCACATCCTGAATGGGATGCACTACTACAGTGAAAGAAGATGGACCGCTATTGCAAAATATACAAAACAGTGTACAACTATAGTGTATTTCTCCGATTCCTTAAAAGAAAGGCAAACAACAATAGTATCCAAAATCCATGTTTTGTAGTCTCGCAGGCGGGGGGTGGAGCCTATCCCGCACGCTATGGTCACAAGACAGGGAACAACCCAGGATGGGGGACCAACCCATCGCAGGTGTGTATGTGTATTAAACCTTAAAACATTTATTAACATGGACACAGATGAAAATGTGCATGCCTTCATCTTGCTTAGAAAACAAACAGATAAAATGGCATTTTGCAGTGATATAATGCAGCATATCTGCTGCCAAGTATGGACTGGAATTCTGACAAGGAGCTGTGAAGCAGGGTGGGGTACTTCAGTGGTTATTCTAGAGAGACAGATTCAAATATAACAGGATACTGTCAAGCAAAGTAGTTAAACGTGAATAAATGGAGACATGCAGTTGTTATTGTACCTCCATTTTAGCCTTCATGTAAGTAAAGGTAGCAAAAGTAATTTTTGATTTCAGGAAGGAAAGGAATGGAAAACTGCAAGTAATTATAATGTAACATGCTTATGCCATGCAGGATAGGAGGAAGTTATGAGTCCCATACTTTCAGATACTAGCTAATTATGGTTGCAATAATTGTGAATAATGCGAGATGCTTTAATATAAAATAATACATGCATGTGTTTATCTGTCTATTCATCTGCCAATCACTACAGTAGAGAGCATGGTGCTAATAAACCTCACAGTTACAGATCTTACGTTCATACATCCACAAATAAAACCTTCTTTTTCCAAGAAGGTCAGTCTGCATTTTTTAAAAGATGCTGCAGATGATGACAGCAAAGGGCAGAGGCCATCTAATGCCAGTCCCAGTTCATCAAGCTAAGATTTCTTGACTTATAGGACTTGATTTCTTGACTTATTAAGATTGTTGGAGCAGGGATGATTCATCAAGTAATGTTGTGAATTTTGTCTCCCAGTGTGGGAGCATGCTATTGATCTTGCACTGCACAAATAATAATGTTCAAAGATATTTGATCCTGGTTATTATGAATTGAAAACATTTCAGTTCATTCTGGTGTTTCATAAAAACACTTTTGAATTTGGTCAATAACGTGGATGAGGATGCTATTATCTTGCTAAATGGGAACATTATGAGCTCATGTTGGTACCCTAAGCATTTGTGGAGCTAATGATTCTTAGAAGATGACTTCCCATACTATTCTATATTTCCTACCTTATTTAACACTGTGGCATTTCACGGGGGCATTGGAAGGGTATGGATACCCTAACAGACTTGGGGGATTCAGCACTATATAGGGGCCCCTGAATACGATAAATAACATTGGCGAGAGGGCCAGGATATGGTCGCCCTCCGCTGGTTGGGGACAGATTAATCCCGTGTGTGAGGTTGCCAGGCGTTACAGCCGCAGTGCTATCTAGAGGTTTTTGGTAATCAGAATCAGATTTATTGGCCAAGTGTGTGTGTGTCACACACAAGGAATTTTTTTCCGGCAGTTGGTGTCTCTCTGGTACATTGCAATACAACAAAACAAAAAAGTACAGGATAGATACAATATA
>JAODKN010000041.1:23805210-23817071 GCA_026774425.1 Petrocephalus zakoni | reverse complement strand
TCCTATCAATATGGGCCAACATTTCTAAAGAATGCTTTCAGCACCTAGTTGAATCAATGCCACGTAGAATTAAGGCAGTTCTGAAGCCGAAACGGGGTCAGACACCGCATTAGTATGGTGTTCCTAATAATCCTTTAGGTGAGTGTAGGTTCTGTTGTTCTTTAAAAGTTACTAAAATAATACCAGTAGGCTCTGTTGTTTTTTCCTGTAAAATATTTTGCATATATTCTTAAGTTAGTTTTGCATGTGTGTAGCCTATTGGTGATTTTTTTTTTTTAGTTTAGTTGCCTGGTTATTGGGTAGTTTGTGCCATTTAATTCTAATATTTCCATAGTTTCATTATTAAAATTGATTTACAGTGTATATTTTAATAGAAATTATTTGGGAAATTGTAAACAATTGGATTAAAACAACATTGGTAAACTGACAATGGTAATATGTGTATATTGTGTGAGGAGGCATGGCAGAAAAGCCCCTAAAGGGGCCGTGTGTATTTTAGAGGTAACAGGGGGTTACACTCAGGAAGGTATGGCAGAGGGTGGGGTGTGGGAAGCCAGTGAGTGAAAGCTAGCTCCTTTCATGTATAGTTGGTTCCGTTTCCTTGGTTGCTGGCCAAAACAGATGGGGGGCAGTAGTCCCCTCTGGGAAGTTGTTCCCCAGGCTGTCTATAGCTGGAGACAGAGAAAGCCCAAGCTGGTTACTCACTCGTTACCCTCTCTACTCCCGCCTGCGGTGCTGCCTTTAAGCTGTGTGGTGATCCTGTCCTGTTTCTTGAATAATTAGCACTGATTGCTGTGTCCTGTTCGCCTTCCTCATGGCTGGATATGCGGTTGCTGTCCGGCAGCATTTTTCTGATGGTTGTTTGCTACAGTTTAGTGGGCTCCTGCCCCTAGGGACTACAATGGGGCCCCATGTACCATGGTACACCATAATAGGTGGAGCGATGGAGGAACAATGCAGAGACAGTGCATGCCAGAGAGACTGTCTGCATTCACATGGGTCATCCCAATATGGTGTTATACAGAGAAGTTAAAGTCCTAGACAGCAAAGTGACTTGAGTGTTGGTTTCCTTGGTCGGGACCATCCATTCCTGGGGGACATGAAACTTTGCTTTTTGTAAAGAGATACCTCAGCTCATTGATAGGACTTTTGATGGCCAGAGCCTCCTAATTGATGATACCATTCAGTTAATATTAGCTTCCACAAAAGATAAATAACAGGTTATTCTTCACACTCAATTCCTGGGAGAGGATGGCTCCTAGTTCAACCTCCAACCTCTTAAAGACAGGAGCACAATGGACAGGCTCAGTGATCAGGACACCGCCCAACTGCTGGAAGGCAGTTTTTTGTAGTGTACTTGGGTTGGTCCTACTAGGTGAGGTCTGAGAAAGGAGTGGAAAAAGGTGGTATTACCCAACCAGTCCCACGAAGGTCGATACCTGGCTTTTGGTGATAGGGTGAGGAAAAAACTTCATAGCCTCAGTCATGTATCCTGAGGCTAAAGCTTACCCTAATTTTTAAGGAAGTCCTTAGGGATGTCCACACAGCTGGGCTCCTGGGCCTCATTCCTCAAGGCCACAGCATTCAAAGGCTACCTCAATTATGGGGAGCCTCTGCTGAGCCTGACACTTTTAAGCATGTTCTACTTAGACAACTTACTTTTATTTTAGAAACATTATAGCTAATCAAAGCCCTCTCTCACACATGCTCTTTCATTTCATTTGTATTGTTTTATCATATTAAACAAATGCTCAAGAGAAATTGCTTGTCCTAATAGAATATCTGTCAGTAGGACTACACTTTTTGTCAGTCTTGTCACCATCAGCACTCTTGAATAATGTAAAGAACATGATGCAATGCAAACTCAGCTGTGGCACAGAATTTATAGTACAAGACAACATCTTGTGGGATGCTGAAATGCAAGGATGTTTCCCTCATGTGACAGTCAGTTAATTCAGTGGTAGTCAGTTAATTAACTTTGGTATATCAAATTAGCTAATTGAATCATTACATTATTTAAATTAAAAAGGGTAATTGGACACTCACCTGCTTATACTGGTCTCACAGAATGTTGTACTACTTTTGACACATTTGCCTCCAATCAGTACTTCCAGCAATTACATCCACCCAGACCACACCCTGCCTCATCTGAATACTAGCGACACCTGCAATACATCTTAAAATTAGTCTAAGGTATAAGAGTTCTGCGTGAATTGTAACCTTTATAAGGTATTATACTTTTTCTACTGAGCCTTAAGTTTGCCACATTGTCATTGCCTATTGTGTTTTGACATTTTTTTCCAGGTATATTGACCTGTCTTTTGATCTTTTAAATTACTTATTTGGATCTTGAATTTTGTTGGACCCCATTTGTTGTATGTGTATAACTGGGATGGCTACATCTACATGCTCTGTGAGGCTTGTCATGCTTCAATCTTGACCAATGAAATGACAGCAGTCAGACACCTCCAGAAATCGCTGTTCCTTCTTTTCCTTTCTAATCCGATAGATGAGGGAGCGCTCTTGATCAAATATGCTACTTAGACGATAAGAGTTCTGAGAAACCCATTAAATCATTCTGGTGAATATATGATAGAGTCAGTAGGTATGATCGATCTCATTAAATTGCTACAAATTTAACATGCTATAGTAAAACACTGACTGTACCAGATCCTCTGTGTTGGGTTGAGATATTTGGCCAGCCTCACTTTTAGCATTTTTACATTTAGCTTTTTACTTGTACCCCAGATGACCTTTAATCTGGTAAGTTATCCGGCTAATCAAGAAATCCTGCTTTCTGAAATAGGCCCCAGCACTCTGGCACACTATACATTGTTTATAAATGTGCCTTATAAGCAAAAATGACTTGACATTTTATCAGACATATACTAATTATTATTATTATTAGATTATGTATTACCATACCTCATTACTGTATTTTGTTAATGTTTTGTTCAATGAAAACTATAATACAATAATAATCATTACCTTAATTTTCCAGTATGGCATGGTGGCTCATTGGGTAGCACTTTTAACTAGTAGCGACTATCGCAACCACAGAATGAAACTGATTCTGTGAGTTTGGCTGCTACCGAGTATCTTTTGTCAGTGGATTGTCAGTGAGGACTACCCTTTAATCAAATGACATCATAAACACCTTACAGCATTAGCATATTCACAAGTGGATAAAATACAGACATGGATATTACATCAGTAAACCAAAGTTACAAAAGAAGTAAAGCCCAAAGTAAACAGTAAGGAAAGCACCCACAGAGCAACCTCTAAATCCTCCAAAATGGAATCTTCACTTAAAAAGCAATGAATTACTGAATTACACCTGGACAGGATAGCCAGGGGGACGCATCCATCATGAACGTGAAATGTTTCCAAACAAAGCCATTTCCATCACAAAATACTTACATGCATCTAATGTATTACAGACGAACATGAAAAGTATATTTATACTTTGGAAATGCTATGGAGAGAAATGAAGGTCAAGGTTCTTTGGGGTGGGGATGAGCATAAATGGTGGTTTCACAAGATTTGGTGAAAGGTTTTATTCCACATGACTAAGGGGATGCAGAGTAGATATGAGAGAGAAAGATAAAAAAGCAGCAATATTTTATCTTGGGAGAAGAAAAGGAAAATCAAAAGCAGGAGATCATCCACAGCAAAGAGAGCCCTGGCCAGTAACTGCAGTCAGTGAGTCCGAACATAAAGCCCAGTCTTCCCTGGCATTGTCGATGGAGCTGTTTTTAAAAGGTGTGAATGTTGGGGGGGTGGTTGCAGCTGCTGCAATCATTGTTTATAACTATGCCAAGTTAGGGCTGGGGCATTGTGGGCATGTGCTTGGCAGCTGCACGAAATCTGGATGCTGACATTTCAAACAGGGCCCACTGTCAGTGACACTGCAGTTTTTGCATGGGTACCTGTCAGTCAACCAGAGTGGTAAACATGCTCGCGTCCCAGATGTGTAATTGTGACATCTTTGAATAAAAAAGATTCTCCAAGCAGTGTATTTTCTTTCAGGTAAATGCAGCTCTTACAAAGGATTTGAAGTGATTAAGACAATGTATGAAGTTGAACAAACTTTATATTACGTTAACTGATAAGTTTAATAAGATCTTTTGGGGTGGGGAGGACTTTTTAGTGGCAATTTACTTACAGAGAATATCACAGAGAAATATTTGGCATCATCACATACGATGGCAGGAAATCCCATAAGAAGTGTAGTTCTCACTGCTCTCTCTGAAGTCTTAATTGGTGAAGAGAGGGAAGAAACAAGACAACACATGAATTATTAACACAAACTAAACCACCATGGAGTACAAAGATGAGTTAAAATGGGAAAATTCCAATATGAATCCATTAACCACTGAAGTAGAAAAAGCCAAAAGCCATATACATACATATTTACTAACAAACATCAAATTAAACAAAATTTCCTAATTCTAATTATGTCCCTGGCACCGAAAGATCGTGAATAGAAAGCTGTTTGCTTACTTTTTTTTCCATTGGAAAATCTTAAGCTAGCATCACTTATATATATTAGATTTGTCTGTCAAGGCTGAAGCTCTTCAGTTAAGCATCATTCCCTCCATGGCCGCCATGCCCCCTATGGGATTCCCATCAACCATAATGAAACGTACAGAGCCCGTCCAAGGAGCTGATGTTGCTAAAGGGGTGAAAGCGCTTACGAAACAAAGATCACAGGCAATTGAAGAGGTAGAAAAACTGTTGTTAAGATGGGTAAATGAAAAACAGTAAGCTGGTAATAGCATCTCTACCTATTGTATACTTTTAGCTCTCCACAGTACAGGTAAAGAGCAGTCAAATATGTATTTTTGGTTTTTAAAGTTTTTATTCATGGTTTTAGCATTAGGTTGGTATTCATGTAGGTTTAAACAGACAATCATTTGGGGGTCTGGAATGGATTAAACCAATTAACATAATTTATTATGGGAAAGTTCTCGAATGGCCCCCTGGAACAGATTAAGTTGGAAAACCACTGCATCCCAACCGTCCGGCACAATCAGAGTCAGTAGACAGACAAAGGTTGGGTGATTAACAAACAGGCAATACAAGAAAGGGAAAAAGGGCAAGGGAAAGTCGGGGTCAAGGAACAGAAGCACCATTATTAGCACACGCAAGAGCTCGGAAGGGGCACTGCTGTGCAAACTGAAATCACTGGTGATCCTGGGGTGTGGGCTGCACAGAGTCTCCCTGACTGGGTGGCATCTATTAGCGGGAATCCCTAGGGCAGCTTGGTTACCATGGAAGGAATGATGCAAGAGGGGATCCCCCGGGTGGGTCTATGACACAGATGATCCTACAAGAATACGAGCTGTGCATGTCTCCAACAAAACATGCCCAGAACTTTTTCAGGAATGGAAGTCATTAGAGCTGCAGCAATTGTTATTTCCACAGACAGCTTGAAAAGGGCAATATAGTCTAAATTATACCCCATAATTTTCTCATGTCTCTCAGTCAATGAAAGAATATATTTTTGAAAGTCTGGGTGTCATGAATAACCTTCTGTAAAAAATATGCTTGCCCTCAGACCACATTGTCCACACATCTGAGAGAGGACCATATTGCTTAATTAGTTCAGAGTAATGCTCCAGGATATTGTGCTCAGGGCTCAGTCTAAAATTGAGATGGTTTTAAGCAGCAACTCTCTGTGTACCGAGCACTTTTCAAGACGAGAATTAAATTGATTCATTGTTAAATCCACATAATACTGCCACTTCCACAGTGTTTTTGAGGAGAATCAGCACTTCCTACTGTATGTATCCCCTTCAGGGACACTGTAACTAATGAACGAAGCCCGAGAAGAGCTTTAATAGCCTTTTTCACAAATAGCAATTGGCTGAGGCTATTGTTTTACCTTTAAACATGCATGGGAGGAATTTAATTACCTTGTTCTGTGATTAAACACAAATACTTTTTGAGTTCATTTGGAAAAGTGCCTTGTAACAGATCATGTAAATCATCAAGAGGGTAACCATTCACAACGTGGAAATGCTAATCTGTGAGTGGACATGTTCCATTCACACCATGCTGCTTGTTTTAAAAATAAAAGTCCTGCCCCGCTTCCTGTACCTGGCACGAGTTTCTTTTATGCTTTGATGAAAGGAAGCGGTGCATTGTGTGCCATTTCATGTTGCCATGCAGAAAGAAGTTATCAGCATTATTATCAGCAGTAACCCAACAAAATGGTGCCTTTATCACCTACTTCAACCAGCCCAATACCTTGCTGCTCTAGCATAACAGCAAACTTTTTGACTATCAAGACACAAGATACCGTATGGAATTCAATGTACAGTTTAACAATATATTGTTAATAGATTGGCAAGAATCCAGTACACAACTCAAATGTTTCTTTTTGGGCATACCCAAAGGATTTCAAACTTCAAAAGCATCAATGTAAAGACCAAGAATGACTGAACTCATCGACAATCAGAAGGAAAATTTCAGACAGGGAAAACTTATCTTTTTAACGCAAATGGAAATTTTTAGTTCTAGTGTTTCATTTAACTTCTAGTTTTTAAAAGCATGTCTTACTATAATCTTCAGCAGCCAGATTAATATTACAGTTATAACCTACACTGTTAGACTTTGCTGTAATTTCTACAGAGACTTACCACAAAATGCCCAATAAAATGCCATATTTTTTTGTTACGGTACAAGGCTGGAAAGTGTTTCATGTAATTAACAGTGATAATGTATATTGGGAATTTCTTGTATTCTGCTGCTTACACAGCAGCAGTAGTGCTACTGTGAATGGAAAAGCAGTGAAGGTAAGTGAAAATAAGTACTGTACTGTTTTAAAAGCAGAAGAAATCAACTAAAATATTCTTCAAAAATATGTGGTGACACTTTATTTATGGGTGCTCTATGACAGCTACATGACACCAACATAAGCCCTTCATGGCAGCTGACATAACTTATCAGGTCTGTTCCTTTATGACAGCCACAAAAATATGTCGACTGTCATGAAGGGCTGATGTTTGTGTCATGTAGCTGTCATAGAGCACCCTTACTTAAAGTGATACCAAATATTTATTTATAAAAGTGCTTCTCAAAACAAGGTATGTACAATTATGCCTCCAAATGTAGGGCACCTTAAATTATTAAACTTAAACTTAAATAAGCCAAATAAAGATATATTATTCATTGTACCTGTATAAATGTAATTAGTTAAATTAATATAAATTAACTGGACTGTATTATGTAATAAAGCATAGCTTTGTAGAACAGTAAAACGTAAACACCCATTAACTGATCAGCTTATAAAACAAACAAAAAAAATTTGCCCATGAAGTAATGGCACATGAAACATGTTTGACATGTTTTTATTTTGTATTTTATTTTGGTTAAGATTTAGTCAGTGGAACTCTGGTTTAATGCAAATCAAATTTTAGGACATTTTTTGGTCATAATTTTCTCAGACAGGTTCATAATACTGAAATGGATTTTGCTGAAGGAAATATCTCCTGGCTATATAAGTTCTCTTGAGAAGTAAGCATGCCTTTTACGTGAGCATACCTATGATCCTTAGTCATCTAGGCTGAGAGGTGTTACTGACTTACCATCATTCTTTTATATAAAGATGAATGCCTAAAGTTTGTTAGATAAAGTGCAATGCAATCAAATTTCCTTCATGAGTCCTTTATGAATTCATAATTTTCTGCATAAGTATAAGTTTACTTATACAGTTTTAGGAAGACACTTCTCTTCAAGATGACCCTTGACCCGTTGCAACGGGCTCTTGTCAGGTCCCCTGTAATATGCATACTGCCATGATGGAATTGCAAGGAAATCTAGGGCCCAAGGTTTCAAGGTTTCAGGTCGTGCTCCTCTTTGTATTTCCTCATCTCCTGTTCAGCACAGGCTCTGTGTGGTTTTGACAAGAGGATGCCAATTTGGTGAACAAAAACCGAAATCGCGGTTGCTTAGTGGACAGCACCTCTTCAATATCCTTCACTGACGCATCCCCGTCATCTTTTTCCAACTCCTCCTTCCCTTGTGTTGTTGATGTGGATGTACTGAAGACTGATTTTCTGCTTCACTCAAAAGTTCCTGGACTCTAACATCTGTGTTTTCATCGCCAGCAACTGTTCAAGAAAACAAGCAGCAGCTGCAAGTGGAGAGAACTTGGCTCCACTGGGAAATAGGAAGCCGTTGAGGCATTTTTCCAGGTTAACTTTCATTTTGTCTGCCAGAACATGCAGGTCTCAGTGAGCAGATACCAGAGAGCACAGGTGATCAAGTCCAGTAAGGCTGGCACAATCAAAGGCAGAGAAGTTGTATGTATGAGCGGGGAAAGTGGCGTCCTTGTAACTACTATACATACATACTATACATGTTTAACTGCATGGGCTGTTTTATTTCATGTTTTTATTGTCATGTATGTCCTGCTGCAAAACAAATTTCGTCTCATGGAACAATATAATAAACATTGCTGAATTGAATGAGACCCATGATATCTGTTACTTACAGCACAACTGTGGTCCCACAACAAAAACAAGGGTTTAAAATCAACCATTTGTTTCAATTATTGCAATATTATTTGTTTGAAATTGAATAACGTCATAATGGTCTTACCTTGCCTCCTCATTCTAATGTTATCCCTTACTCCCGTCATCCTCTTTTGTGTCTTCAGAGCAAGGGTTCCTCTGCCTCTGTTCTGAATGCAGCAACCATGTTGCTCCCATTATATGTGATGACTGCAAGAATGTTTTAGTGCAATGATCAACCCAAGCTTTGATAGAAAGGACAGTCTGTGTCCAGGATGGTTAGTAGTCCCTTAGTTGTTCAAATGTCAATACTAATCGTTATTTTCCATGCAGTGGCCAGTCTCTCTTTAAATTTCTTTCCTTCATATTCATAAATGTTCTCATTGAGGTTGCTGATTTTGGATTTCATCAGTATGGTCAACCACCTCCATCATTATAATAAAACTCTTGTCCTCCACTGTCTGGGCTTTGAGGAGGGCTTTTGGCACCCCTAAAATGTTTTTTAGCCAAAAAATTTACAGTAATTACTTTAAATAATGCAGTCCAGTTCTATCAGACCCCCAAATAAAGGCTTGTGTCGGGTCCGTTTTAGCCTCTCCCGGTTGCTGTAGTACATTACATAGACTAATTATGTAATTCAGTAGTAGGGCTGAATACAGCTAAATACAAGGAACTTGCCGACTTGGATGCAACTGCTGCTTCTAATGTGTTATGGGAGACCTTCCGTGACAAGACCCCGAAGGTAGTTTTATCGCTGGTGTTCCCAGAAGGAGGTGTTTCATATGGCAGGGCACACTGGATATGACTGAGAGAAGTCGCAGCGCACAGCTTGATGGCATCTTCAGTCTGTACCAGGCGGCTGCAAGGGCTTCAAGGGCAGGTAAGGAGGTGTTTGCTAAAGGAATCTGTGAGCAAATGACACACCATCTTTGCTGCAGTGAGCCACATCCCACGTACAGAAGAATCAAAGCACAAGCAGTTGCCCAGGGAGTCCTGAATGAGGCACATTACCTGCATTGTGCCAGAGCATCAGTTACGGCAATGATCCGGCTCACAGGATCGTCACTACTGGGGACCCGAGCGGCTGGTCCAGGCCAATGGAACGCCTAAGTAACACATAACTGCGGCAGATAGACTGTTAATTGCAGAGGGTAGGACTGGACCACGTGTCGGCCTGGGGGGTAGCCAACTGGGATCCCAATGTAGTTCATTGTGAGGTACGTGCGGCAACACGCTATACCAGTGCTCCCCAACCTGACCTGACCTGACCTAACCTGTCGTAAGATAATGGTGTACATGTGGAATCACTATGAGATTCATTTTGCAAGTTTATTTTAAGTAACCAACCACTCATCCTGAACAGGGTCACTGGGGACTATAATATTATAATAATATAAAATATATAATGATATTGATACATCATTTTTGAGCCATTTAATTATAAAACTGTCATGCATTTGAATAATAATAAAATGTAAACCTAAAGAATTTAAATATTTGGCTGGATATCTCCGCAATAGTATTAAACTTTTGCAGTGCACATTATTTAGGTGTTAAAGTAGCAAAGTCAACTCTTGAAATTTTGTTTTTTTATAAACATTTTTCAATTTATAACAAGTCTTGGCTTACTGCATGTGCTTCTAATACTGATATATAATTCCATATCCATATAATTTTTGATTACCATGACCAATACAAAAAGAATGCAATGAATGTCTTCCTCAAATGGAAAAAAATAACTTTATTCAGAGCTGAAGGTGCCTCTTGATGACTTTTAAAGCTACACCATATTTTAGAGGCAAGATAACCACATCCAGATAACAAAGACTGAGCAACAAATCAATAAAGTCTTTCCTGCTCCAGGGACGGTAGAGAGGGGCAATAGGATAACATATAAGTTATACATTTATTTACCGAAGGTTACAAAACCTCAGAGTTTCAAGATCCCAGAAATAGGGTTTTTCATTGCTTGTTACTGATATATTTACTAATCATGTTCTATGACTAGATATTTTTTTGAAATTATTAATAATATTTAATTTGACTAATTTTTATATAGTCTTACACATTTTTTCTGTTTGTGTATTTTATATATTCCAAAATAATTAAAAGAAAGATCCTGATTCAATTCTGTGGTTAGGCTGGATTTTTACGGCTCTTAATAATTATCCAATTAAGTGTTCACTTAATGAGCTTCACCTTGTGACTATTCCCGATGCTGACACAATTTGTCTATGTTTGACATGTGCCGTCAGGATTTTTGGGAGCATTCCCCTTCACTGTTTTTGTCACCAAACTATTTGGGCTCTTTGGTAGTTAGTTGCTCTGAAATCTTAACAAATGCCCTGTCATTCAACTTGCAGTTCAGATAAACGTTCTTTTTCATGCGATGCTTCCCTAATTTTATCCACTCATATATTTAAAATTACTGGTTTATGTGCATAAAAAGGTTTTTTTAAGCTCTGTAAACAAGGATTATTGGCTTATACTTAACATTTAACAGAAATAATGGGAATTACTGGGTCTTCTTTTTCTTGAAATTTTTATGTTTTTTTTGCATACTTGCAATAGTTGTGTACATACACATGTACATTTCTGGCCTAATTTACAAAATTCATATCAATGAAAACTGTAGCAAAGCACAAAAACGTCAGCATTCTGATTTACTAAGAAGTCACCATGGAATATGCAACACTAAAATGTGTTTTATATGTAGCAAAGTTTGCATTGGAGAATATCCGCTGTTGTTTCTGCTCAATGTGCAATATATTTTGAAAACTGACATGTTCACACATCATTTAAAAATGCAACTGTAAAAAGTGAACGGAATCTTTGTAACTTTTTTAAAAAGATAGCATTGAATATATTAAAGTTTCATTCAGGAAGAATTAATTTATTTTTATTTGTGAACATTTTTAAGACTTTCCACAAGGATGCAAAGTGCTGCAAGTCTGTTTTGCCAGAGGTTACAAGCTGTAACAGGTTTGGAAATGTCATCAGGACATTTCTGAAATGGAAAAACAATATCAAGGCAAGTGGAGTCCCAGTATGTTTGATGACTTCTGCTGGACCCTTAAGAGAGATGTTCCTGAGGCCAAGAACAGCAGAAAATCATATACTTATACCTTTTAGATGAATCCCTTCCTCCATGTACATATACTGTAAATATATACAAGTAAATTTATACGATATACAACGTAAAGCTTAACTGTGAATAAATCAAAATCCACGTATGACAGGGAAACTCCAGTTAGATATTTGAATTCAGGGGGGGGGGGGGGGGGGGGGGGGGGGGGGGGGGGGGGGGGGGGGGGGGGGGGGGGGCGGGGGCGGAGGGGGGGG
>JAODKN010000041.1:23770337-23785923 GCA_026774425.1 Petrocephalus zakoni | reverse complement strand
CAAGAGCCACTTTCTTGGAGGCTTCCATCTTGGATCTGAGTGCGGCAAATGGAATGTATGACACTGGGTTTTCCTCGTTTTTTTAGCGGATGTGACGTCACTCCGCGCGCCGAGCTCCGATCTTCGAGAGTAAAGGAACACACGATAAGTCAGTGCTGTGCCTCCTGAAGTCGACTATGATTGCTTTGGTTTTCTTGGTGTTCAAAGAACACCAGGCCGCCAACTTCTGGACCTCGTCTCTGTAAGCTGTCTCGTCTCCCTTTGAGATAAGTCCGACCACCATGGTGTCATCAGCAAACTTGACGATGAGGTTGTTGCTGTGGGCTGGACTGCAGTTGTGGGTGTAGAGACAATACAAGAGGGGGCTCAGCACACAGCCTTGCGGGGAACCGGTGTTCAGTGTGCGAATGGAGGAGAGGTGGGGGCCAAGTCTCACAGTTTGGAGCCCGTTGGTCCGAAAGTCCATTATTCAGACGCATGTGAAAGGCGGGAGGCCGGAAGTGACCAGTTTGCTGATGAGAATGACAGGAATGATTGTGTTAAAAGCCGAGCTATAATCCACAAAGAGCATCCGGACGTAGCTCTGCTGCTGCTCCAGATGGCTCAGCACAGAGTGGAGAGCTACGGCGGTGGCATCTTCTGTGGATCTGTTCGCATTATATGCGAACTGGTAGGGATCTGGTAGGCTTGTGGAAGTCCCTGATGTGATGGAGAACCAGTCTCTCTAAGCACTCCATGATTATCGGAGTGAGGGCCACAGGACGATAATCATTTAGGCTGGTGATGGGAGACTTCTTCTGGTATGATTGTGGCTGATTTTAGGCAGGACGGAATGGCTGCCTGGGCTAGGGAGAGGTTGAAGATTTTGGTGAAGATGGGGGTGAGCTGGTGCGCACACGCTCTGAGCACCCTGCCAGGAACTCCATCTGGGCCGGCAGCCTTCTTGGGGTTTACTGCCAGGAGCACCCGTCTGACATCATGCTCCGTTACAGTGAGTGGAGTGGTGCAGGAACCCGGTGGGGGAGGGAGCATGGCTGGAGCAGGAACCCGGTGGGGGAGGGAGCAGGGCTGAAGCAGGAACCCGGTGGGGGAGGGAGCAGGACTGGAGCAGGAACCCGGTGGGGGAGGGAGCAGGGCTGGAGCAGGAACCCGGTGGGGGAGGGAGCAGGGCTGGAGCAGGTGAGTGCTGCTGTTGTGATGATTCAAAGTGAGTAAAGAAGCTATTTAGCTCCTCTGCTAGCAGCGCTCTCAGATCTCCTGCTGTTGCTTCACAGCCTCTGGAGTTTGTGATGCTTTGTATTCCGTGCCACACCTACCGTGGGGCTCTATGCTCCTCTTATGGTCCGTCTTGGCTTTTTTAATCCCACCTATCAGAGCGACTCGGGCAGCCCTGTACAGAGCTCTGTCACCCGACCTGAAGGCAGCGTCATGGGCTCTGAAGAGTGTACGGATGTGGCTGGTCATCCAGGGTTTCTGGTTTGGGAAGACCCAAATGTCTTTGTCCACACATTTCTGATACAGAACTTGATATTGTCCTGTACTTCACAGCCTCTGGAGTTTGTGATGCTTTGTATTCCGTGCCACACCTACCGTGGGGCTCTATGCTCCTCTTATGGTCCGTCTTGGCTTTTTTAATCCCACCTATCAGAGCGACTCGGGCAGCCCTGTACAGAGCTCTGTCACCCGACCTGGGTGTGGATCAAAGACCCAAATGTCTTTGTCCACACATTTCTGATACAGAACTTGATATTGTCCTGTACCGTTCCTGTGAATGTTTCCAGTTCTTGGTGTTCAAATATGTCCCAGTCTGTCTGTTCGAAGCAGTCCTGTAGTATGGAAAGTGCATTTTTAGGCCAGGTAAATTAAATACAGTCGGAAAAAAAAATGTAGACTTATGGAGTTTTCGAGTTAGGGAAAACGGCGTACAATAATAGGCGCGGGTTAATCAAGGACATTTTTCCAGCTTAATTATTATATAACAGTTTATTATATTGTCGTTTTTTACGTATACATGTAGGCGACATACCGGTACATGCAACTACAGTATGTACTATGGAACAGTGCAATGAAACAGGTTATCATTAGAGAAAAAAGTCTGTTAGCTTCGTTTGGCGTCGATGTGCCGATGCATCTCACTGTACAGTGTCAAAATTTTTTCTTTTCCTTTCAAAAAAGTGGAGAGCGTACTTGAGGGAACGCCGAATTGCTTTGCAATTTCCACTTTCTTCTTGTCGCCCTTTCCGACAGCTCTGATGACGGTAACTTTTTAAGCTTACACATACCAGGTGCCATTTTCGGGGCACGTGCCGTACGGGAGACTATGGAGAAGCACACAGACACGAACACTATTCAAGGCTCCTCCCGACAAGAAACTGGCAAAGGTGAAGTGAAAATGGGTTAAAAACGTCTTTCTTGAGACAAACCATCCGGTTGGTTATGACTCATGGACTCAGAGACTCGCTTAATCCCTCGTGGATTGCATTACGGTAAGACTTTGCGTCCCTTTTCTTGGTTTTCCGGACCACGCGTTCTGAAATGTTGCCTCAGAATAATAACCCGAAGGCCATAGAAAATTCGACTAACGGAGGTTGGGAGCCGAAAAGGTTTTGAGTTGAGGAGGTCTAAGATACATTGGTCTTATGGGAATTCGGCCAGGGACTAACGATCGAGTGGTTCGACATAGGGAGGTTTTCATCTTAAGGAAGGTCGACTTAGCGAGATCCGACTGTAATTTAAAAAATTGCTAAGAATATTTAGGTGTCATTCATTATTAAGCAAGAATATTAATATTAATCAGACTTCATGGAACAGCTGCAACACTAATCAAGTAATCAAGGAAGGCACTCCAGCACAAAGAACAGAAAAGCCGAAGTTCTTGGAAAGAGGAGGCCACTGTTTGTATTAGTGAAATCACCATAATGTACCAAAGTTGGACTCCTTGGAAACAACGGCTTTAATACCAAACTGTCCTTGTTCCCCCTTCAACACTGTATTTCATGCCACAGAGACTGGCAGAATTAGAGGACTTTGGCCAAGGCTGAGAACCACCTACCTGTACATTCACTTACCCAGTCACAGGTTCTAATATAGTATGCTATTAAATCTGCACATTACATGAGGCCCAAATGTCATGAAAAGGGCAAACAACAAAACATACATATCTCTGTATTTTTTTAACTGTGCTTTGGCATGGTTATCTATCATCTATCTATTTATGTATGTAGGTATATGCATACATATGTATATAGCAGGACCCAACACCCCTAGAGCAGTTACAGTATGGTTAAGAGCCCTGCTTGAAGGGCCTTACAGTGATATGACTATTCAACGTGTGGGCACCCACCCTAACTTACTGAGCTACTCACAGAGATTTGAATCCCCAGCATGAGAGCGCAAACATGCCACCCAAAAACATTCATCCATCCGAAAGCACTTATCCTTCCAGGTTGTGGGGGGTCTGGAGCCTGTACTGGAAGCTACGGGTACATGGCAGGGAACAACCCAGGGTGGGGGGCCAACCCATCACAGGGTACACTCACAGGCAATTTATTAACGCAAATCAGCCTCAGCATGTTTTTGGACTGTTGGGTGGGGACTGGAGGAAACCCCACGGCGAGAACATGCAAACTCAACACACACGGTTCCTGGGCAGGGACTCAAACCCCAGTCCCAGAGGTGTGAGGCAACAATGCTAACCACTGGAAAAATGTCCCAAAAATGATCTCAAGCACATTGACCACTCCCAATAGTAGGCCACTAATTAGCAATTGCTGCTTTCTACATCAGTCATTTATTGAACAGGAAGAGAAGAAATCATTAGTCTGGCCTTAGAAACTTTTTCAGTCATCTGCAAATATACATTTAGTATATTTATTTAGAAGAAATGCATTTCAGTAAAATTACAGGAGGGGACAAGAAGGTGAGACTGTTTTAGAGTCCCATTACCATTAGTGACAAATCCAAAAAAACGCTGAAGAAAAGGGAGGTGCCTCAAAAAGGAGGACAAAGCTCATGAGACTGGTGGCATTTAATATTTAGTGGCTGCTTAATGATATTTATCATTTCTATTCCTGTGTTTTAATTTTAAATTGTGTTACTTTATATTTTTTTATGATTAAAGATAAATAATTCAGTACAAACAACATTTAATAATGGCATAATAATGGGATAATAATGACAATAATAGAATAATAATTTAATTATCCTATGAATTGGAAACTTTTCATACTACGTTACCCATAATGCATCCTGGATACTTCCGGCATATTCCCATAAGTCTCTTCATCGTCATCCGGAGGTACATTCTGAAGGCGGCTGAGTACTTGTAGTTGTGCTTGAGGTACTTTGAAATCATAATGTTTGGGCAAGCTGTTCGCCGATTTACCACTTCTGCGATCCGCCGTTCTCATTATGAAGAAGGGCCAGGAAAGGTAGGAAATGCGGAAATCTGTGTTTTATAACCGAGCCAGCCCAGTTTGTTGACTGTTCACGATATCCCGTGAGGCCTACTTCCTCGGCTAAAGCCTCTGATTAGAGGTCAGTGTATCAGCTGAATGATATCCAGGTGCTTTACATTTAACTTTACTTTTGGCTTAATAAATACTAAAACATCTGCAATTTGTTGCGTCTAGAATTTAATTCCCATGTTGTATGTAGCCAGTTACTTGTATTTCGCCGGTATACTGAGGACCTACACGGGTGCTTTACGGCATGCATTTTCAAACGAGAGCCGTAATGATTTTAAATGCGCATTCTTAAGTGAATTTAGCGCAATAAGTAATTTCACGGTATGTCAGATAAAAGTGAATTGCATAGAAATGTCTCGACCTTAATTTATTCTCGTCCAAATGAAGTGTGACCTTGTAGCTTTACTTACCTGCTTAGCTTTCGGGAACAGCTTGCAAAATTTCATATATCAAATGTATAGTTCGTACGCAGTTAGTCGAATTAATAATTTTGCTGTATATGATTGAACATATGGCGTTAACATTCTTGAAGTTTATTTTTCATAATCTTATTTTTTGGTAGAATGAACAGTGATGCGGATATCGTAGTTTAGAATAGTTATTACAACGTTTATATACCTTACATCCATACCTTACATCCATATTTTGCCTATAGAGACAAACTGTGGTTATTTTGACAAATTTAGCTTTTTTAAAACAGACCATTTGTAATGGTACATGCATAGCTAAGTCACTGACAGTAAGGTTTGTAACAGATTCAGATTAAACTTAATCCTATAACTTGCAACTGTAACATGAATTGTGCCACTTTAATGTGTTGTTTTTAACATTTGCTCTGCAGAACCTGCCCTTTTCTGTTGAGAACAAATGGAGGCTGTTGGGCATGATGGTGGTCTTCTTCGGTAGCGGGTTCGCCTTTCCTTTCATTGTTGTCCGGCATCAGCTTTTGAAGAAATGAATAATTCTTAACAGGTAAGGTTCTTTTAGCAATGAGGTTTTGGTAAAATAAGCTAAAATATTCCTCCTGTCAAACCACAATGACCATCTCCAGCTATATTCCTTCTTGCAAAATGTAATATTTGAATAACATTTCTGGGAGAATACGTCTTAGTATTGTAAATTCATGGATGTCTGTCTCTCTTTCTTAGGTCTGCTTATTCTGCGGCTGTTTCTTCTTCAAGAAGAATTATGTCCCACTTCTCTTTGTAAATAAAATGAAATTAAAATATTGCACAAGGTTTAAGTGTGTAATTTTATAAAAATTTAAGTAGTGGTTTTATAGTTGGGCTTATTTTGGTTCAATTAATATATTTTCTGCATCTGCTAAGCCAATTCAGGTTCATGGTGAACCTGAGGCCTTTCCCACTGACTACAAGGCAGAGAACACTGCTGGGGACACTAGTCCATAATAAGACATGCATTATGGGTGGTTTTATCATGTAGTTTGTACATCTCTACATGCTCTAAGCTACCAATGTGTATCAAAATAAGCCATCATGCTACCTCAGGATATTGAAATTTAGTTGGTTGCATCGTTCAGAGTTTTGCTTGTTAGTATTCGGTCGAAAATTTGGGGTGCATCCCTGGATTGAATATCAGTCCATCATAGGGCACGTACAGATTATAGTATGCCAGGCAATTCTCAGACTAATTGGTGTAACTGTGTCTTTAGACTGCAGGAGGGAACCCACATAGCACAAGAACATGCAACCTTCACACACAGCAGAGGCAGAATTCCAACCTCCAATCCAGGAGGTGTGAAGCAACAGTGCTACTGACTCAGTCACCATAGCACCTTTAACTTGCTTTTCCTAGTTAAACCATTGTTTTGTCAATATTTAATTGTGAGAAAAAAATGTACTACTTTATTCTGAGGTTTTTGTAAGACATGAGGAAGCAAGCAGTAATCCTTAAGTTTGTGGGGGGAAATAGCTTTGGTTTTGAAATGTTTTTAAAAATGTTTCTCTTACACTAGAAAGTCCAAGACAGGGTTAGGGAACCTGATTCATGGAGAGCCGGTGTGGGCGCGGGCTTTTGGGATGACTTTTGAATCAGCCAATAAGACTAGGTCCCCTGGACAGGAGCTGACATCCAATGCTTTATTATTGGCTGATTGAGAGGTCATCCCAAAAACCCGCACCGGCTCTCCATGGATCAGGTTCCCTACCCCTGGTCTAAGGTATAGTCTATAAATTTTACCTTTGGGGAAATTAGTGAGAGGGTACTGGAAATCCGCAAAATTTGCAAGATAACCTTTCTTGAGGGGTAAGGTTAATTTTATATTTAATTAGGCTAAATATCAAGTTAAGCTATATCAGTAATCATTGTTTTTGGGTAAGTTTAGACATTTGGTTGGCTATAAAAACTGGAAATGGTTTTAAATCCTATAACATGTCTCTTATAAAATGCCTTATCCAGTACTGTGGGCCAGGAAGCATACGGCATAAGGCAAGGGAACTTCTGGGACTAGATTCCAGTTCATCACTAGGCAAGCATACCCTCAGAAATTTAGAGACATTGATTCACTTAGCCGAACATTTTTGGTCTGCTGGACCAAAGGAGCACCACAATGGGTGAACAGACAATATATGTGTTTCTCAGAAAGACACTTATCTTAGTGTTGTTTTGTATGCCTCAACACAGCAGTTACTTCATAACCCTTTTCCAGTCATTTAAAGATCCAATGAATCTAACTATACATTTAAGGAAATACCAAAGTGCGATGATAATGATTACGAGATTTTCATTAGTGATTTAGTAGCTTGCCATGCAGAGCTTGTTAGTTGACCAAATCTGCTTCAATTATGTTTCAAATATAGGTCCATCCATTATTCAACTGGTTTTCCTGGTCAGTGCCACAGAGGCACCTGGAGTCTATCCTACTCAAGAAAAGGCACAAGGCTGTTTCAGATACACATTTTATACCTGGGCATGTAATGAATTTGACAAGAAATGTTTTAGCATACTTATTTTTCATTGGAACCAACTAAGAACTTGATCGGTGTCCACATTTTATGTGAGTTGGTTTAAGATATGTAGATTTGATGTGTCACAAAGTTTCTTTTGTGGACTGCTTTTTGTATTCACTTTAGTATGTATATATTCAGCAATAGTGCTATAGTGACATTTATAGCAAGAAATATCTTCCTGGCATACAAAACAGGGCTGCAATTGATAGCTATGGTAAAACATTTTTCCTCTGATGCTCTGTAGATTATACAGCAGCAATAGTAAAAAGTTACCGTAGAAAGAAAAGGTCATCTGTATAAATTTGTTTTGCTCTAAGAGGCCACAAAAATACAAAGCTCCAAAACAGCCTAGAACCTTATACTGTTTTAAAATTAAATCGTATCATCATTTTAGTACTTTAAAGTATTATCTTAGTATTTTACAGTTTGTGTACTTTTGGAAAAATTGTTAAACCCACGATGAAAGGAAGCAGCTGAAGAAAGGAAAGGTGAAAAATAAAGTCTCCTGTGCTATTTTTTTTCCCTGAGATCTCAGGTGTTTATATATTATTCAGTTTTTGTTAGATCCAAGTTAAACAAACCAAATTACATTTTGTTCTTGTCTTTGTTCTTTGGTTGTCCTGTGTGTTGTTGCAGTGTGGAGCTCGGCTAGATCTCACTAAAACTGTACAGCCCTGAGATTCCTGGCATAAACGTATGCAGCCAGAATTTTAAGGTTACACTAGGATGTGAAACCAGCAGAACAGAACCAAATCTACAGAAACAGGGAACAAATTCAAGCAGACCAAACTGAACGCAGCAGAGAGTGGACCCAATGCCCTATCTCTTGGGTACATTTCGATATTAAATTTACATTAAGCAAGAATCCACGGTTAAACTTTACTTAAAGGTGCTCTATGACAGCTACATGACACCAACATAAGCCCTTCATGACAGTTGACATAACATGTCATAAGCATTTATAAATTGTTCCAACTGTTGTCGCTATCATAAATGACTTAGGGAACTTAACACAGGACCTTTCAAAATACTATAGTTTTATTCTTGATATGTCCTGTAAATAATGTAATACTAAAATGAAATGGAATTTATTTATCATGTACTGTAAATCTGAGCATACCAGCATATCCAACATTTGCCCTTGTCATGTGCCCTGTGCATCTTTTGGCCCCCTACAGGTTCAAATATAGAGGGATAGGCAGTTGGATGGATAGATTTATTTTACTATCACATTTATTGCATAAAGATGAAAAACAGAAGCAGTCCCAGAGGACAGCTTAACCATGGATCTAAGCATCGGGGTCACGCTTTAAATCTTACCATCCTTGCTGACCTAACTGAGTATCAGGAACAGGAAGCATTTAAATAATGTCCTACTTCTTGCTGTCCAGTGCTTGCAGATGTATCCCTAAGTTATTTTTATTTTTAATTTTAAGATAATTGTTTAATCTCTCTCTAGGATTCTTTGTTGCTTATAATTTATGAGAAAAGACAGTGAATCCAACTCAGTCTAATACATGCTGGTGTCATTTACTTTTGTGGTCCTTTAAATGTATTTTCTGATAAAATATGTCTTAGACGATAGACATATTTTATTCAGATGGCTGAATTAAGAAACTGATAGTAGTTTTTGTTCTGGTTATACATTATATTGTTACATATACATATATTGTTCTGGTTTTGTTCCAGTTATAACAGAAAATGCATCCACTATTGACAAAACGATGAGGATTGAGTATGTTATTTAGACCATTCTCTCCATTATGCACTTCAGACAGTTTTGAAAGGAATACATAATTTTATATATATTTTTTAATGCAACAATAATTATTCATCACTGTGTATCTCAGGGACCATAGCCTGGCATAGTATGAGAGTTTTGTGTAATCATTAGCGTTACTTAAGAGGCACATTTGGAGAAACACTGAAGGGAGGAGCAGAGACAAACTGCTCATCACTTGGTGGTGAGATGGAATTGTAGCATCGCGGGCAGGCCAGGTGGACCAGGAAGACACCAATGGGGAGAACATCTGGCTGAAGCTTCTGGGTGAGAATTCACTTTATTTAATTTATCATTTACAATGGAAAAGCATCAGCTTGTAGTACAGCTTGGTTATTGGTGGCAGTGGAAAAGCTCCATTAGCTGGTTTGATGATGAGAACAATGAGAGTTTGACACCATGGTGATCTTGCATCAAACTGTGGATATCTCTTCAGGTGATAATGGCCAGAGGTGTGATCGACATGAACAAAAATTTCTCTTGCTACATTTTTTGCTACATTTGCTACATGTACTGGTTCAGTGCATTGCTGCACCCACCACACAAGGAAGCACCTCTGAATCCCAGTAAGCAACCCCTCAGGCTGACTCATGGTCCAATCCCACCCTCCGGAAATGGCCATCTATATGCCGCACCCAGGTGTTAAGTGAACGTCCCCTCAGACTGGTTTCCAGCAATGAGGATCCTGCAAGCAGAATGACCCTCAGGGAATCATGCCACATGGTCATGGTGCCACAACTGGCTTCCTCACAGTGCTGGTAATGTGACTCATTTGTGACTCCCTGAGCAACCGCTCCTTAGATACAAATTCAGACAAGCGGGACCCAAGGAGCCTCCAAAGAGACATGGTACCAAAGGAGTCCAGCCCAAATGCAACATGGGAAAATAGCGCTAAGGTGGATAAACTCTTGGGGGCTCATTTATGAAGGCTTTGTACAAATGAAATGCAACAGAAACACTCATACGCACATTTGCATGAATATTTTGGCATTTTTAAAGAAAAACATATCCCTTTTTTTATGTTGTGACAGCTTAGCGTATTTACGGTAAACTCCGGTGCTTGACTGGTAATAATACAAACAAGTTAAATTGATCACATGTATGATTTACATGGCATTGTGAACTTTGAAGAATCTACTTTTAGAACTCAATTACTGGTACTGTTAGTCAGCTGTTAAAATTTCAATGGCTCTGCATTGGATTCATCCATCCATTTTCTACTGCTTTACCGGGTCGGGTCGCGGGGGCAGCAGCCTAAGCAGGGAAATCCAGACTTCCCTCTCCTTGGCCACTTCGTCCAACTCTTCCGGGGGAATCCTGAGGCGTTCCCAGGCCACCCAAGAGACATAGTCCCTCCAGTGTGTCCTGGGTCTTCCCTGGGGCCTCCTCCCAGTGGGACATGCCCAGAACACCTCCCCTGGGAGGCGTCCGGGAGGCATCCTGACCAGATGCCCGAGCCACCTCATCTGGCTCCTTTCGATGCAGAGGAGCAGCGGCTCTACTCTGAGTCCCCCTGAATAACTGAGCTTCTCACCCTATCTCTATGGGAGAGCCCAGCCACCCTGCGGAGGAAACTCATTTCGGCCGCTTGTATTCGCGATCTTGTTCTTTTGGTCACTACCCACAGCTCATGACCATAGGTGAGTGTAGGAAGGTAGATCAACTGGTAAATCGAGAGCTTTGCCTTTTGGTTCAGCTTCTTCTTCACCATGATAGAACGATGCAGCGCCCGCATCACTGCTGACGCCGCACTGTTCCGCCTGTCGATCTCCCGCTCCATTCTTCCCTCACTCATGAACAAGAGCCGAGATACTTAAACTCCTCCACTTGGGGAAGGACCCCCGACCCGACCCGACCCAGAGAGCGCACACCACTCTTTTCTGGCTGAGGACTATGGCCTCGGATTTGGAGGTGCTGATTCTCATCCCAGCCGCTATCAAGAGCTGAAGGTTATGGTCCGATGAAGCCAACAGAACCATCATCTGCAAAAAGCAGACACCTAATCCTGAGGTCACCAAACCAGACACCCTCAGCGCCCTGGCTGTGCCTAGAAATTCTGTCCATAAAATTTATGAACAGAAGCGGTGACAAAGGGCAGCCCTGGCAGAGTCTGACCATCACCGTAAACGAGTCCGACTCACTGCCGACAATGCGGACCAGGCTCTGGCACCGGGAGTCCACTTTATTGCTATACTCCCATTTTGCGCTCCTGATGGCTTTCCGGAGATCGTACCTGCATTTCCTGTAAAAGTCACGTTTCTGGACTGGAAAGCGTGTGCGCTCGCAGAGCTTACGGCGGATGTCAGCGTTGACCCATGGTTTCTGGTTGGGGAATGTCCAGACAGTTTTAGTGGGAATGCATTCCTCCACAAAGGTCTTAATGAAATCAGTGACCACAGTGGTGTACTCGTCCAGGTCAGAGGATGAATCTCTGAACATGTCCCAGTCCACACAGCCAAAGCAGCCCTGAAGCTTCTCCTCTGCCTCACGTGTCCAGCGCTGCACCGTGCGTGTCACCGGCCCCCAGGCCACACAGCCAAAGCAGCCCTGAAGCTTCTCCTCTGCCTCACGTGTCCAGCGCTGTAACACGTGTGTCACTGGCTCCTCGCGCTTTAGCTTCTGCTTGTAAGCAGGCCGCAGCAGCACCGTGTTGTGATCTGAGGTGCCCAGGTGCGCGTGAGGCAGGGAGCGGTATGCCCCCCCATGTTCTGTGTAGCAGTGGTTGAGCGTGTTGGCTCCCCTAGTGGTGCAAGAGACATACTGGTGGCATTTCGGGTGCACACTCCTAAAATCCGCCCGGATAAAGTCTCCAGAGCCAATGAACAGTCCTTCGGAATGTGCATTCTTGTGTCTGGTGACGAGCTGGTAGAGATCACTCAGAGCGCACTGTGTGTTCCCCTGTGGCGGGATGTAAACCGCTGTCAGAAACACTGCGCTGAACTCTCTGGGCAGGGAGAATGGAGGGCACTTGATCAGCAGAACCTCGAGGTCTGGAGGGCAATTTTGTGAAATTATTTCCATGTTGGTGCACCACGAGTTGTCGACAAGAACGCACACACCACCTCCTCGTTTCTTGCCCAATGTCTCTGTCCGACCAGCGCAGAGGAATGCTCGCGGTCAGCCACGTCTCCGTGAAACAGAAGACACAGCAGTTCCGCAGCTCTCTTCGGAATTGAAGTCTTCCTCTGAGTTCGTCCAATTTGTTGTCCAGAGACTGGACGTTTGCCAGGAAAATGCTGGACATCAGTGGTTGTAGTCCGCGGCGTTTCCCTCTGACTTGCACCCCAGCCCTTAGGCCCTGTCCCCGCTCACGCGTCCTCCGGGTGCTCCCAGCCGAGTCGTGGCGGCCAGTGTGGTTGGGGGTGAGCAGCGATAGCATCTCAGGGTCTAAAACACCAGTTTTTGCGTCTTGTCCAAAAGTTTCGCCAATTGTTAGGACTGTTTGTCTATCATAGTTGATTAAACGAAACAATTACTTCAAAGTCTGCGAAGAGCGGCATTCAACACGTCACCACGCACCGGCACCATATTGAAGAGAAATCACTGAATTCAGGTGTAATCACTTCCATAGGCACAGGTGTATAAAAAAGGCACCTAGGCATGCAGACTGCTTCTACAAATATTTGTGAAAGAATGGGTCACTCTCAGGAGCTCAGTGAATTCAAGCATGGTACAGTAATAGGAGACTATGTAAAATCACAGAGTGGTGGCAGCACATTCTGAGGCACACAGTGTGCAGAAGTCACTTTCTGCAGAGTTAATAGCTATAGACCTCCAAACTTTGTGTGTTGATAACATGCTGGGTAACAATGTATGAGGTTTTTAATTAGTTTGTAAAAAAAAAAAAAACTTAAATGTACCAGTACTTGGACTGCTATGTTCTACAAAACTTTTTTTCTTACATCAGAAATATGAAGTTACCTTAAATTTTCTAACTTTGTTACCTCCAGGCATGATTAATGGTCCACAATGCAGCCTTCAAGTTCAGGGTAGTTTCTTTCAGCCTAAACACAAAACACTCAGCCACAAAAGAGACCACAATGGGTCTAAACAAGGATAGATAAGCAATTTTAGAACTAACAGAGACTAAGGCCAAACACAAATCATGAAATGCTAAATATATATCAGAACAGGGTTTACAGCTAGTAACGTAACCTTGAACACACTCGGTAGCTGACAAGGGAACAGAGAATAGACAAGAATATATATATACACAAGAAACGAGGGACAGGTGTGGGTCATTAACAATTATCCAATAACTAGGGATTAAGACACCAAGTGATACAAAGAACACAGGACAGAGATACAAACTAGACACAAAGAGGGTTAACCAAGAACAAAGACATTAAGTATAAGTACCTAACCAGAGTGCAGAAACACAATGAAAATTATTATTACATAATGGTTAACAAAAACAGTTTCCTAGGGCACAAATCATCAAGAAATCCAATGCTACTGACTCACGATGGTCTGGGCCCATTCAGCTTCACGAAGGCCCAGGGACCAGGAACAACTATGGAGTCTGTGACTGGGGATAAACACAATGAGCAGAACTGGATGACTAGCGACACCCACTGGCCAAACAGGAAATTACAACATATGACTTTGACACTGGGAGAATACCAATATATAGTGTAGACTAGGGACACTAGGAACGATCAGCTGCATGTGATGGTCATTAGGGGAGAGCAGGGAACTTGGGGAAATAAACGACACAATGGGACAGGATGGGAACTGATCCTGACAAACATGTAGCCTGTTAAACCTGAACAATTTAAAGGAGAACACGAAATGTTTTGGGAGTCATTAGTTTTTCAAATATTATTTACTTATTCAAAATATACTACTCATCCTCTTTTTAGTGTAGGCATAAACAGGTTTTGGTAGAAACGATTCAAATAATGGATTTGAGTTTTTTAAACATTAGAAACATCGTTACACAGTGACATCTGGTGGTAAAATGATGCTCAATAACGCTGATAAAGACTTCAACGGTGAAGGTGTCTAGTGAAGTGATTAATTGTCATTGTTGACACACCAGAGCAAAAACGAAATATGTCATCTGCATTTAACACATATGTGACATTGTAGCATAGTAGTGGGCAGCTAATTCAGTGCCTGAGCAGTGCTTGGGGCTGGTACCTACGCAAGAACTGTGTAAGTGAAGCATGAAAAAATATGTTCTGTCATACTCGTAATGTGCATAATTAAAATAATGCTTTTCAAAACACTTAATAGTATATTTAATTTAATTTAATAGTCTAATAGTAAACAGATAAATGCTTATAGCTAATGCAGTATATTAATGCTCTGAACAGAGGATAATAGTAAAACGTCAAGCAGTTATTATAACTTCCATTAGAAAGAATTATTTAAAAAAGTGGTATACTAACTGGAAGCAGTTTCTTTCAGTGCATTTTATGATTGTTGATATTGCTGCTTTTAAGATTTTTAAGCATGTCTCTTCTGATATATTCATTGTGGTCATTCAATTGTAGTATTGGTAAGTAATAATTGTTTAATCACTTCATCTTTGTATCATATGCACTTCAATATAAAAAGACAATGGAAGGGGCTCACTACAGGACAACATCACCTGCCTGTGACGGAGACGGCTCCCTCCCAGATGCGCTGAACAACTTCTACGCTCGGTTCGACAGGCAGAACGACGTGGCAGCGAGGAAGACCACCCCTCCTCCCAACGACCAGGTGCTGTGTCTCACTACAGCTGATGTGAGGAAAACTCTACGCAGAGTCAACCCACGTAAAGCTGCTGGTCCAGACAACATCCTAGGCAGAGTGCTCAGATAATGTGCGGAACAGCTGGCAGATGTTCTCACCGGTATCTTCAACATCTCTCTGAGCAGCGCCATCGTTCCCACGTGCCTCAAGGCCACCATCATCGTCCCCGTGCCCAAGAAGTCTTCTGTGTCCTGTTTCAATGACTACCGTCCCGTTGCACTTACACCCACCATCATGAAGTACTTCGAGCGGCTCGTCATGAGACACATCAAGACTCTGCTGACCCCCTCACTGGACCCACTGCAATTTGCGTACTGTCCTAACCGCTCAACGGACGCTGCCATCTCCACTACACTCCATCTTGCCCTCACACACTTGGACATATGTTCGAATGTTGTACATAGATTTCAGCTAAGCATTCAACACTATCATCCCCCAACAACTGATCGGGAAGATGAACCTGTTGGGCCTGTACACCTCTCTCTGCAACTGGATCCTGGACTTTCTGACCGGATGGCCTCAGTCAGTACGGATCGGGAACAGCACCTCCAGCACCACCACACTGAGTACTGGGGCCCCACAAGGCTGTGTGCTCAGTCCCCTGCTGTTCACACTGTTGACTCACGACT
>JAODKN010000041.1:23748871-23770237 GCA_026774425.1 Petrocephalus zakoni | reverse complement strand
TTAATTTATGTTGTCAGGTCAATCTGTCTTGTCTCCGCTAGCCAGCTAACTAGGCCTCTTAGTTAGCTAGTTTAGTTGTTTCTGTTAATTTATGTTGAAAATTTATGTTGCATGTAGCACCTTGGTCCTGGAGGAACATTGTTTCTTTCACCATTCGTATACTAATGGTATATGGTTGAAGTGACAATAAAGCCTACTTGAACTTGAAATATTTCAGGTGACACATGCTTTAAAATCTTAAAGCTTTAATAGAAAAGCTTATAGAATAAGCCATCTTGCAGGCCATTTGGTAAGTACATTTCCATGCAATTTAAATGTGCAGCATATATAGTTTATGGTCATGTGAATTAAACTGTGAAATAAAGGTTAAATGTGTGACACCCAAAACGTGCAATTTCAGTTTGCCAATTCTGTGTGATTGCTGGATTCTCAAGGGTAGTAATTGTCTAAGTAATGTCCCCATTTCCCATCAGAAACATATACTTTTCCCCTTAAACTAGCAGTTTCTTAAACCATGACTTTCTCAAATCACATCACACAGTCCAAATGTAGAACATAAAAAGGTTGCAATTGTTTGTTAAAACCATAATCAAAGTAATTCTAAAAAGCAATTTACCAAAAGAGTCACACCCATCCCTACAATTTCTTATGTTTTCAAATATGCATCATTTACTTCTGGAGGTAAGTAACCAATGGCAAATCCATTGATTAGAAGGAATATTTTTCAAATAGATTAAAATCAGATTGAAATGACAGAATAGTTGACATTAGCAATATAGACTATCCAGGATGACAAATTGTAGTGTAGAAATGAAACCAAATGTAAAGAGACAATATTGAAAGCTGTGTGGCCGCTGTGGACAGCAAGCAACAACCGAACAATAAGATGCACCCACGACTGCACCCACTGTCAAAGTTTATAAGAGAAGACTCACATAATATTTTTTAAATTACTTAGGTTTAATTACTTAATTTGTTTTCTGTTTATTCTTTGTTTTCCGATGTGCTAGGGTGTGCAGATGGTATCCTAAACATCAGCTCAGATAATTTTAATAAACCCATGGTCTTTAATTGGTACACATCACTTTATTGTGCTTGGATTTTTGCACATCTATCTTTAAGTCAGTTTTTTAAGTCAGTTTTCTGGCTATGCCTTTAATTTCATTGCATCTAGATCCTATTTTATTCATTTTTTTTTATGTTTTACAATTTACTTGACCTTATTGTCATTTTAATTATCTTTTTAATTCTCAATCTTTATTCTCTGTTTTAATTGCTTTGTTAAAAAAAAACATTTAACTTAGGAGTACTTAAGTCATAAATAAGTTATCAAATAGGAGTTATATACTATTAGAAAAAGATTAGGCTGTTATAAAGTTCAGTCACAGTTTTCTTGAACTACATCCTGCGATAAAATCCATCTATGGAGAAACAACATAATACATAATGGAATACAGTGATGGAAAATCTCAGCATGTGTCTCGGAAGCTTTGTACAACAGGCACATTTGTTCCAGTTATGCATCACTAGTATGCATTAATAATAATGGTCTGTCTTGAAAAATGACTAATGAATTCATGTAAAAGTATTCCCTGTACACAGGGTGATGTGAAGAGTATCAGATTCATTTATACACACAGACTGCTTCATAATACAAATAATAAATTAAAATTATTCTCTTCACATAATGTACTCAATTTGTCTTTTTGAGTGCTACTAATGGAATAAAACACATAACATGAACTCTGCAAAAAAGTCAGAGAACGCACTTCTTACTATTAAGTAGACACAATGATGCAGAAAAAGAATCCATATTTCCAGAAAGAAACAGATTGATGGGTGAAAGCAGATTCTTCTTTGTGAATTTCATATTTAAAGTTTTTGCTGTTTAATTCGGAAGGGAAAATCCACGAGAAGCTACCTATTTATCTACACTGTAATAATTTAACTTATAACACGTTAACCCTCTTTGTTACATTTTGCCAGGCATATGGTGCGTACTATTTAGTCCTTTGTCGTCAGTCATCTTCATTTTGTTACTCTGTTATTCACCCTAAGTTAAGCAGTGAATGTCATCTCGGACAAGTAGGTATTACTGTGTCTTTGTGGTAATGGTGACCCCTTCTGGATAAAGCAAGAAAGTCGTCAGGGATTTGTTAAGACAGGACAAAAAAAAAACCTGGATCCTGAAGCAGTATTTGCAGAGAATCACAATACAATTGCTTTTGCACTTGGAATTAGTATGCATTTGGTAAATTGCTGGGCTTAGCATTCAAGTACCATCAGAAATAATGATGAAAATGATGTAATATTTTTCTTTTTGAACAGATTGCTACTAAATTGATATGTCACAGTTCTATCAATCAGAATACACTACTTAGACACTTTGGCTGTGATAATTATATTTTGTTGTTATAACCCATCTATCAATCCATTTTCCATAACCACTTTAGTAAAAGGCTGTGTGCCATCTGTCTCATTGCAGGACACGCACATACATAATTATGGATAATTTAGAGACACCAGTTCACCTAAATTTTTGGCATCTTGGAGGAACTTGGAGTAAACCTATGCGGACAGGCAAACATACTCAAGGTGGTATTAAATGCTCTGTATCTAAACAAATGACATTTTACTGAGAATAAAATTGGAAACGATCATCTTCCCAATTATAAACATAACTGTTTATCCTGGTCAGGGTCACTGGGGGGGCTGGAACCTATCCCAGGCAGCATAGGACACAAAGCTGTGGTACTGTACACTCTGGATGAGTTTTCAGCAAATTAGAATCTTCCTGTGATATTCCTAAAAATACTACAGCGCTTCAGTTTTGCTGCAGTACTCTGGTTGGCCTAAAGAGGGCATTACAGACATCCTAATATCTGAGACATGAAACTGCTTCTGAGAAGGTTAAACATTTCCAGCAACAGGTTATTTTAACAAAACACGTACAGGTGATATGATATTATGGAATGCATTTCCTAAAATTCTGCAAACCCATGGGCGTCTATGGATAAGGGATTCTACAATTCCCAGGTTTAATCCTGAGCCGGGCCAAATCTATTACATAACCAAGGCTATTTGCAATAAATGTGCTTTTCCCCTTTGATACAATATTCAAATTTCCTTCTCACCTAAATGCAACCACATGAACATACTTTTTCAACCATCAAGCTTCCCTGATTCCCGTGGACCTTTCATCTCACAAGCACCTTCAGAATTCTCATTAGATGCACTCGGTTTAATTTGGCTTCTGTGCAATACACTTGTAATTAACACAGGCTTTGGCTTACAAGCCCCTCATTTGGTTCCATTCTAATCTGAAGGAAACTTTGGTCCTGGATTTTGTGACTTCTGAACCAATGGGAAGCAGAGTTAAAGCAAGGGAAGAGTTAGGAGAGCGAGAGAGACTTGGACAATGCATCCTGCAGTCTCTGTATCATAGGTGGTTTGATCCCCAAGAAAGGAAATCCTATACTATCTTTCTATCTGGGGTGAGATACATCATGCATTTAAGAGATTGTCCTAAAACAACATAGTCATAGAGTATCAGTGCCCTGACATAATAGAGGAATGATCACAAAGCACCAGTGGCTTAATAACTAATACCAGTGAACCAGGGCGGGTCTGTAGGAGTGGCACAGGGTGGCCCCAGACCCCCAAAATATAATCACCACCCATCAGTGGTTCCTCAAATGCATTGGGAGTACTAGATGACTGTCAATCTGACAATCTGATAATGCCCAGCACCCCTGGATCAGAGTACTGCCAATTTCTGCTTGCTTGGAATCACAGTACTATCACTTCAAAGCATGCACATTTGAGGGCCTCTTTAATTAATAGTGTTATATAGGCACATACCTCAATAATAATAACATCATACTCAGTGTCTTTAAGGCCAATTTTCAGTGATGTATTTATTTCTGATAAAATTTACTGTTTTCCCAATACCCCCCCGACCGGTGCTTCGTCCCCCAGTGCTGATCCATTTAAATCCTAGAATCGCCCCTGGCACTGAAGCAGACACATCTACAGAGTACCGGAAGTCTATCAAATTCACACTGACAAACTTACTCACTCTGACATTCACACCATGTTTAGACATCATTTTCAGTTTGTACTTACAATTGTGTATTTCTGTATTTCCCAGTTCACTGGCTCTTTGATTTCCAATACTTAAAAATCAATTTCCCAATAGCCCCTGAGCTCTGTTTTGAGGACAGGTTTTCTTTATTATCCCTCAGAAATAAAAAAAAAAGTGAACATTAGTTGTATAAAAAATAGCAAAGAATAAAACATGATCATAAAATAGATCCTGGCCATTTGCAGGCACTATGAATTAGTTATAGGACATATAGCACACGCACACACACACACACACGCACACACATACCATGTATACCTATCTTTATGGGGACACTCCATTCATTCTTATGGACATAACCCAGATCCCAACTATGACACCCTTAAACCCTACCCAGCCCTAACCTTAACCATATGTAACCAACCCAAATACAAGACTTTTGGCATTTTTAGTTTTTTGATTGCAGTCACAGATTTTTATAAAATTGAGGTTATCCTTATGGGGACCAAAAAATGTCCCCACAAAGTAGAAAATAACTGGTTTTTATCACACTGTGGGGACATTGGGTCCCCATTATGTAATATAAATTTGTCCACATGCACACACACACACACCTATCTAAATGGGGACCTTCCATTCATTTCTATGGGAAAAACCCTAATCCCAATCACGACACCCTTAACCCCCACCCAGCCCTAACCTTAACCATAAGTAACCAACACAAATACGCAAAGACTTTTGGCATTTTTACTTTTTTGATTCCATTCACACATTTTTATAAAATAAAAAAAATGGTCCCCACAATGTCAAAGTAACTGACTTTTATCACAATGTGGAGACATTTGGTCCCCACAATGTAATTTGTACATAACCCAAACACACACACACGCATAATAAAAATTGTTATACAAATACACGTTCATATAATAATAATAATAATGATGATGATTATTATCGTTGTTGTTGTTCTTATTCTTTTTCTTCTTCTTATTATTATTATTATTATTATCGTTGTTGCTGTTGTTTTTCTTCTTCCTCCTCTTATTATTTTTATTGTTTTTGTTGTTGTTGTTGTTACTAGATAATGACAAGAAATTGATATGACGATTAAAGCAGGGATTCCCCCTTGTCGTTAGATTCTGTGATAACTCATGTGTGATTAATTTCCATGAAGCATAAGGCACTGGCATCATTTCCAGTCAGAGTCCTGTCAGGGGCACAGCATCACAGATGGGCAGCTGTCAGCTGAATTCATCTTCAGACCATTACTTCTTCTTATCTCCACTCCAGAGACTGCCTTTCTCCACCTGGTCCAAACTCAACTGGCATGACTAGTGTCATTTTAAAAACATTCCCTTCCCTCTCAGTCTCTTATACAGGCTAATGCACCTGAGTAAAGGGAAATGGCACTACAGTTGGCCAGAATGAAGAATGCGTGTGTTATGAAAATGTTTCTGTAGTGGTTACGGGCCATCAAACATTCAGAAGGAGATCTGCTAATTAGTTTAGCTGTAGTGTGTGGCCTGTTGGCATTCTTAACCTACTGAACCAAGGTTTAAACCTAATAAATCTGTGGTCCAGTCATACATTCATCAAAATATGTACCTAGCTCACACCTAGTAGCCACCCAAAAGAGTGAATGGACTATTCATAGGATAGTTAATAATTCTGACAATGTCTAGCAGGTTTGCCAGGTTATGAGAAGAGAACTGTGAATTGCAGGCCAGAAAATTTTGAAATATCTATTTTTCATCAGTATAATAGTAACCTTTGTGTGACCTATGGATCTAATAACAGAGAAAAGTCAGAACATTTTGTAAATGGCTACATGTATTGTCCTACACTTCCCACGTTTTTGTGTTTTTCACAATGTTTTTTTTTACTTTAATAATAGAAAAAATAAGGCAAAATGCAAAACTCCAGGATCAGTCCCACTGTGTTGGGCCATTTTCTACTAATGATGACCAAGTGCGGGCCACTTACCTGAAGGAAGGGGGCAAGCTGTGACTGAAGTGCATGACCCAAACATTTAGGCAAAATCTGTAGGCAACAGCCAGGCGGTGAGGGGGATATTTGTGCTGAAAAATAGCGAAACAGCTTTACACGTTCATAATGTTGGCTGGAGTATTAATACATTCATAGAGTCCATCAATAATACAATCCATCCAAATTATTCAAGTAAACGTAATAAACCAGCGATCAGGTAACTCATCTTGGCAAAACGCCTGGAGAAAAAGCACAAGGCATAAAACTGAAGTGACACATTTAGGGTCATTGTTGTCTTGGGGAACAAATATGAAAAACAATTATGCTTCTATATAAACTTCCTATGACATACATACATACATTTGATCAATCAGAGATGTTTTTCAATGTTCTGTCTCTTCAACATATCAAATGACCCCTCTTCTGAATTGTATACATCCCATCTATGAAAGAACTTATTTATTTAGTCATCCCTTAGAGTTGTTCACTATCAGTGTATTCATTACACAGCCACTATGGAAGCCCCACCATTTCCAGCTCTTCTGAAACAAGTGTGGAGCAATCAAATTTTCCCCCCAATATAATGGCATTAAAACCTTCCATACATTGCGATTCCAGAGATTACAGACCTGGAATTGTATTCCATTCGAAAGCCTTGATTGTTAATATATGGGTATCAAGTGCAACTAAGTTTTAATCTTCACATATTCCATCTTGCTCTCCAATGAGACACACAAACACAGACATGTGTAGGTGAGAGCAAAGCTTTGAATCGGTACCCCTCATGCAACTGTTGAGAGCCTAATTCAAGAGCCCAAAAGTGATACAGCTACTCTTCCAGCTAAAGGATTTGACCTGGCAACCTTCCAAACACAAGCAAAGACTCCTAATCTATAGAGTCTCACACCACCCTCTGTTATTAAACGAAGCATGCATACTCTAAGTAAACTCCTTTTGCTCTGGGTACATAACATACTGATTTTTCAGAATATGCTCATCCTTCCAACAATGAATACATCATTGATTGCCGATAAATACAATTCAGCTCATGACAGCAGAATATAATCCCCTCACCGGTCAGCTCAATATTGGTGCTTTGCAACAAGAGTCAGTAAAAATTTCAGAGAACTGATCATGCAGAAGAATCCGCTTATGCACCATAAGCTTCAATGTAATTTATAATATCCCCCCTTATTATGTTACAGTGTAAATGCTTCCATTGTTGAATTGCACATTAGATTCACAACATGATGTTCCACAGAAGGTTTGTAGATGTAGGTGCAAATTATATGATTATATATGCATGATACGTGAGGGACCAGTACTGCATAATAAATGAGAGAAGTTTGATGGGGAAAACAGGATTTTTCTTTCATAATTATTTGTACAATATAATTTTTAAATTAAAATTTTCTGTCTCATATAACAATGCTTTTATGTTGAGTGTAGAATCTAAGTTTTGAGAGGTTATGTGTATATATATATATACACACACTGTATATATACTTGTGAGTGTGTGTGTGGGTTTGAATATATTAAAATGTCCCTAGAGTGTGGTAAATCTGAAACTTGCTTACTTTTGAGGACATTTTTTCAGGTCCCCATTTGGATAATCTCAATTTTATAAAAATCTGTGAATGCCAAAAAAATTGTGTTGGTTAATTAGGTTTGGGCTGGGTAGGGGTTAAGGTTGTCGTGACTGGGATTAGGGTTTTTCCTATATAAATGAATAAATGGTCCCCATTTAAATAGGTACATGGATCTGTGTGTGTGTCATAACTAATTCATAATTGCCTACAAACGGCCAGCGTCTATATGAACATGTGTTCTGCTAGGGCTTTTCGTAAACATGTCTTTGTTTGGAGATTGCCTATTATTTACCAATTGTTCTCTTATGTATAGAATGCAAGTTGAGAAGAACCAGAGGAAATTCATGAATAAAACATTGGATTTTAAAGTAAGAGGACAGACTTTAACATACACGTCACAGTGGCTGGGAATGGCTCAAGGGTTTAGGGGAGGAGGGACACGAGGCTTATCTGGAAAGAATGGATGAACTCATACTAATTCTGAGAGTAAATTACTTCACCAAAATATAACATTACATTATATCTTCATCTGGAGTGTTCCAGTCTGTCGCTTCTTATTGCCTCTGTTATAAAACAGTCTCTTATTGGTCAGCTATTCTAAAACAAAAACCGTAGTTAAACCAGCAAGCTTCTTACAAATCGAGTGATATGACTCTGTGGTGGCTAACCAGAATAAGTTCACAGCTATAATAATAATAATAATAATAATAATAATAATAGTGGAAACAAAAGAAAGATTATCATATTGATGACAAAAATTTGTGAATTAAAGGTTATAAATCATTCTGGAAATAAAATATGCCGAAGCCAAATATTCATATATTCAAATGTCTTTTTCAAATTTCGTTCTCTTTCTCATTATGTTATAAAATATGTGTAATATAAATACATGTATATATGTGTCCGGCTGTCTCTGTGGTGAAAAAAAGTGTGAATAAATTAGAGAACACAGTACAATAATTACAAAATGTTTTTTTTTAGTAGTATACCTTAGAAATAGTACACATACTTCCTGATACACCTACTGTATTTTCCACAGTGAGTAATTTGCTGCTTTTAAGAGGACAACTTTATACAAGCAGTCATTATCATTAATTTTATTGCACCTCTAGAAAGTGTTAAGCTTAGCTGACATGGCATCTCGTTCTTACTGAAAGTTGCAATCCATCTGACCACAGTGACTCAGACTTATGGCTGATAATGCTACAATGACAGTGACTCAAGACTACTGACTGATGATGCTAAGGTCTGATAATATCATCTTCCTCTGGGCAATGAGTCACTGAATGCATTTTAACAATGTGACCAAACTCTTCTTTAAATTACCCTACCTTTCCCATCGATCCTACAAAGCAAATCAAATTTGGAAGCAAGGTGATACTAATACAACAAAAGTGAAGCATTTGAAATTAAACTCAATGTGATTTTGTCAGTTTTTAACTTATTTTGCATATGACATACATATTATAATATATTAAATATTTGTAGCAAATAAGTCAAATTTTCATACCAAAAATTTTGGACAAATGGAGAAAAAATTACTATTAGAAACATGTAACATTACAATCTAAGTTAATTCTTTAAGGAAAAACAACATTAAAATGCATAATAATGTATGTTTATGCTTAGGCAGTGTAATTTAAATGATTTGAGAATGTCTAAATTACATTATACTGTGAATTATTCTGTATTTAGGTGTTTGAGTATAATTTATCTCAATGACAGCTATGCATTTTGTGGCTCTTATAATTTGTGTAGCCATTATAAATTGTGCAATTGCAGAGGGCTTTCACTTCCCCTCTGATGTTTTATCCCTCTAAAGGTCTGGATTAAAATTGTATCTTATATAGGGTTGATTTAAATAATCACATGTATGATATATTGCATGAATCCTCTGTTTAACTATTAAATTAAAATTATACAGGTACTGTAATGTACATAATTCTAAACTGAATGTGATTATTACAAACACAGTCTTATGCTCTGTGTTACCTTGGATAGACTCCAGGCCCCAATCACATCCTGATCAGGACAAGTGATTAGAAGATGGATGGATGAATGGATGGATGGTTGGATGGAGATTACTACACTGTTTTTTACTGTCTTTAAATCAAATTCATAGTACTATTCTCACTCATTTCCATGATTGTCTGTATAATTTCATATAAATTAAAATATATTAGCACAAATATTTTCTGCCTTAATGTATAAACCTGTATTGTACACATGCAGAGGGTGGCAGGGTTGGTAGCACTGTTTCTGCCCTCCTCCAGGGTTGGGGCCTCAGAAGCTACCTTTGCTATATGTGCATGTAGCATGTTCTCCCCATGTTACACGTGCTTCCTCCTGCAGTCCAAGGACAAGCAGCCAGGTTATTGTCAATTGTGTGTGAGTGTGCCTTGTGAAGGACCAGCATCCTATTCAAGATGAACTCCAGCCTTGTGCCCAGTCCTTCCTGGGATTGGCTCCAGGCCCCCTGAAATGCTGATTAAGTGGCCAAACAGATGGATGGATGGATATAAATGTACGATATAGGGTTTTTTAAAAAGTAAAGAGATGCACACGGTCCACTTAATAGTTTTATGCTGCTGAAATCATTGAATTCATGTTAATTTAGCAGTTTGACAAGGTTTTCTCCAATGCTATGAAACAACATTATCGGTCAAGCCCGTTGGCAGTCTCACAGTCCCAGGTCAGTTAGCACTTCCTCTTGTATTAAAGAGAATGCCCTTAGCAGTTTCTGTCTTTGTAAGAGGCAGCTTTACTCCAATGAGATGAGCCCAGACCCTGGATTTTGGACATTAGGGATGGGATCCCTGCATGTTTGTATGCTGGCTGACTGAGGCGGTCCTGTGTGCCAATCTGCCGCAATCCCTGTAAGCTACCAAGTGGCAGCTGCAAGACATGAAAAAAGAAGCAGCGGCCTTCTGCTCAGAAGTACTCTGCCCCATGCTGATAGTCTGTCTCACTCAGCAGCACGGCCTGAACCCATGAGCCTCAAGGGACAGAAGACTTCTGAACAACTGCAGACGATCACAAAAAAGAAGTCAGAAAAGGATTAGAGTATCTTGCATCTTTCTTGTACTAAATAACCTAGTTACACTGTGTACTGTATTTGTATATATTGCACCCAGTTCTTTTAGAAAGTTTTGGATCGTGTGGATCATTTTGCTCTGTTGTATCAATTCACAACTGAAATATTTTCATTGCTGGACTTGTATATTTTAAGTATTAGTTTAGGTATGTTGTTTTTGACCTTCTTCAGCATTATAGAAATGGCGACTGTAGACAACAGTAAGCTTCTAATAAGACACGGCAGTAGCTTTTGCAATCTCCTAGTGGTCTGCTTGGAAGCAAGGATTGGCGACCCACACCACACATTCTTCATGCATTATTATCATGACAGCATGGATAATGGAAGAATCACTATGCGAGGCCCTTCACAATATAATGCCTAGAATACAGAAGCATCAGCCAGTCGTGTGTTATGCACATGGTGCATGTCACATTGTTCAGTGGTGTAAATGACACAAGGCTGTTTTTCCACACATGGATTATCTGACAACTGTTCCACAATGGGATGAATACTAATCATACTGTGGGAGGTCCTTGTGCTTCAGCAGCACATGGTTGCTTGTTTACCGAGTAATTTGTTCTTACGACACCGGCAGGAGGCCAAAAAACTTTCTTACACAGTAAAGAATGATTGAATTATCTGTAATTATGTAACATTTATACACTGAGTGGTCATTTTATTAGGTACACCTAGCTATTAAAGCCACTGCTTTACTAAGTTGAGTCTGGCCATTCCTCTTTCCTCTTAAAATAACAGAATGTTTTTTTCTTTTAGAACTATTACTGACTGGATGCTTTTTGTTTATTGTACCATTCTTTGTAAAGTCTAGACACTGTACTGTTTGAAAATCTTAGGGAAATGGCTTTTTCTGAGGTTCCGAAAGGAACTACCATGTCTGACGCCAACCATCACACAACGTTCACAATCAATCACATTGCAAATCTTAACTGTTCCACTACTTAGTTAAAAAGTATGTGACCCTCTTGAGCCTGTCTGTGTGCTGTATATACTGTAGTCAGTTTCAGCCAAACGACGGGGTGATGTGCGACTCTGTGGGTTAGGACTTTTGGTAGATAATAATAATTAACATCCTTCTTGTTGTTCATAATTTATGAAAATACAGCAGTTATGTTGGGTTTTTATGTTTTCTTTTTTACAATATCAGTAACACAACTATAAGTAAGGTCAGGTGTCAGACTCCAGTCCTGGAGGGCCGGTGCCCTGTGTAGTTCTTTCCCTGTTCCACCACGAATGATTGAGCTGAAGAGCACAAGAAGCTGTGAGGAGTTGAATCAGGTGTGTTAAATGAGGGCAAACCCAAAAATGTGCAGGGCTGCGACCCCCCAGGACTGGAGTTGGACACCCCTATCCTATACAGTTGACAAATGACAAAGGGCCCCCTTTACAGCTGCACAGCCTGCAATTATATCCTTTTAAAATGGCTGAAACTAAAAATGGTTAATTTCATGAGAATTCATATATGAATAGTTAATCGACATTTCAAGTTATTTCTTTTTTTCATTACTAAGAACACTGTGCTATCCATAAAGTGCTATACAATGAATTTTTCTCCAAATAACTATGAATACATTTATCCTGTTTTAGTAAGTAAATACTCCTCAAAGTGCTTTGGTTCAGTTCCTGTTACAAATTCAAACAGAGGCAATGGATCTACACTGTGTGTACCCTGTGTGAACAGCTAGTGCGGGGTGGTATGACCTAAAATTTGTATCACAGTATATTTTTAGGATTATGGCAGTTTCACTGTATATCACATCACTTTTTTCCAAGTTCACCCTTTCAAGTTCACCACCACAGCAAGCATTTACGTCAAAAAATATGTTTGCTAATGTGTTTTTAAAGCTGTGTTTTTATTAAATATTATGACTATAATTTAGCTTGATAGTAGGCCGATAGCCAATATGTTTTATTAGATTAATAATGTAGCCTATATCCAATTGTTTTACTGACATGTTTTATTAGGATCATTATGTATATTTAGGTAGATTTTGTTTTTTTAATAACCATAGATTTAACTCAATAGAGATATGTTTTATTGATTGCTACCCATTGCTCCTATATTTAGCTCTATAGAGATATATTGATTTTTACATTGATTATTACCATATATTTAGCTTGGTAACAAAGTTTTTGCTTAACCGGTATGATTTTTAATAATTATCACCATGATAAATCAATAATATTAGGGATTATTGCTTTACCAATATGCGGTTAAGTAAAGACCTAATTAAATTAGACATAATCCAAATTTTCGAGCATAGACTGAAGTAGCAGCTCTAAGTAATATAATGCTGAACAGTTATATATGGAGGATTATTGTGTTATGAAGTTAGTTAGTAAGTAAGAAACTGTTAGTAAGAAGGGTACGCACAGTTAACAGGGGTCCACTCTCAATACACTCTGCACAGTGATCAATAGCGCTTCTAGCAGTAGACAAAATTATATAATTTGCTGCCTATCTAAGAATTTTAGCTGTTGTTTAAGCTGTGCTACAGTTTGGCGGTATATGAAAAAAAAAACATACTGCACAGCTAATTAAAACCAGTATACCAGAAGAACTGGTATACTGCCCAGCACTATGTGTACCCTGTGTGTCTATGAATGCACACACCCCAAGCAGGTGAATTCAGACTCACTCTCACACTATATGCTTCACAAAACTTACTTAAGTTTAAACGCTAGCTTGATGTTTCAGAACTTTCATGCTAAAATTCAAAATTTATACACCATCTATTTTTAAGTATTCCGTTGAATTACACATGTTTTATGGCTCTCTTGAGAATAGAAATGATGCAAAACCATCCTTTGCACTCCGATGTTCTACATACCAATCATCACCTGTCACTCAGTTGATTTAAAATTTTATACCAATTCAGTGAATAATTTACTCATGACACCATCATCCTTTGAAGAAATACTGAAAAATGGGAATGTGGGTTTACATGCTATAGAAAATATGTTTTACTTTCCATGATGGAAATAAGATTTGGCAAATGTATATCAAGATATTATACGTTGCACAGGGTCTGGGTGTAATTCTGAGAGCAATGACTTGATTTTGACTAGTGCAACAACATTTCTACCTAATTTCCATACATCATTTATCCTTTCTAGAGTAAAAGTAATTCAGCAATTTATTCTAAATATACTGTTAATTTACTGTAAAATCATTGCATAGCAAATGTTACAAAATAACAAAAATTTCCACATCCTAACATTACCCTGGCAGTATTAATTGCTTTAGTTAATGTCACAATTAGTCAAATGGTGGGGACCCTTACAGAAATTCACTATGGTTTCCTAGGGTTTTTTGGGTTTTGGGTATGGGTTTTTTATAGTAACCATGGTTTTACTATGGTACTTCATGGTAATTATGATTACTAAGCTCCTATCCATAGTATTACCATGGTTTACTTATAGCACTTCATGGTAACTGCAGTGCACTGCCATGATAAAACCCTAACTCATGGTTACTCACAAAACCATAGTAAAACCATGGTTCATTTTCATAAGGGGATATGCAGCTGAAGAGGATAAAAGTCATGTTGAATCAACAGATAAGTGCAAGATGTTTCGGGGGCAGAAAATGTCTCAGAAAGATGTAGATGGCATATGACAGTAGCTGTCAGACACCACTTGCTAACCTCCTTCTTCCACACATCCTGCCAATGCGATGTGATAATAGCAACAAGAAAGGAAACCAAAGACATGTCACACTGTTCAATGTGACCAACCCCTTATCCCACGATGTCTGTAAATTATGGATGCTGCTGAAAATGCATGCACATGTGCTGCAGAAATAGCACATAGCTCATTAAGACAGGTTGCACAACTTCAAAAGGGATGCAGCCATTGTCTTATGCTAATAGGAAACACACTAAAAACAAACAATTTAAAGAGTCTTTAAAAGGGGATGAAAACATGATAAACAAAGCCAGAAGGTGATCTGGCTTTTTCAGTAATATTAAACATGGCTTTTTGGGGAGATGAGGTTTCTTACTATCATTTAGCAATCCACAAACTGTTCTGCAGTGCTAGTTCAATACCATATATTTTGGAAATTTTACAGAAACTTCCAGAAACTTACCTTTGCATATCTAGCCAGTGAATCCATGCATTTACATATCTAACAGACTCTTTTATCTAAAGTGACATACAGTTGAGATAGCACGGTGAGCCTCTCCCTAGAGCAATTGGGGTTAAAGGCCTTACTCAAGGGCCCAACAGTAACTGCACTCTGCCAACCACAGAAATTTAACTGGCGACCTTCTGATTGTAGATTCAGAGTCGAAAGACAATGAGGCACATACTACACAATGGGAGTGATTAAATACATACCCCAGGCATGGAGATATACACAATAAACACAAAATAAATACCTAGAACAACAGTAAGCAAGTGTCTTTATTTTTTTAATTATGTGCATATTGCAGACTAGTTTTTCTTATTGCACAAATTGAGTCCCTGATCATAAAGATAGAAGATGGGAGCCTATAAAAACAAGGAAAAACAAGGTTTTTTCTATGTATTCTGATGTACAAAACAGTACTGACTTTTACAATAACATTAACACAAAACTAATAATAATATGCTGTTCACAAAATACTTACTGTTCTCTTGTTGAACAAAAATATATAGTGAGCAGCAGTTTTGTGGGTGGAAATGTTGATGAGAGAGTTCATAGGAGAATGGCCAGCCTGGTTAAAGATAACAGGTGCAAAAATAACAGCTTAGTACAGCAGTAGCCTTTCTGAAAGCACAACTTGTCCACCCTTGATGCAATTCCGGAGGTAAATTCATTCCGACATGAAGGCTACAGTAACTCAGAATAACCACTCTTTTCAATGGCAATGAGTAGAAAAGCATCTCTGAATGCGCAGCACATTGTGTCTTGAGGTGGATGGGCCACAACAGCAGAAGAGCACACTGGGTTCCACTCCTGTCAGCTATAAACTGCTAACTGAAGGTATAGTGGGCACAAGCTCTCCAAAACTGTCAGAATCTGGCGTAAACAGCATGGATCCTTGGACTCAATGTGTCTTGCGTCAATGGTTCAGGCTGGTGGTGATGGTATAAAAATGTGGGGAATATATAGCACATAATAAAAATATATGTTGCCTGTCCAGTCTGTCATGCATCCATTTCCAATTGCCCCTGCAGCTTGGATAAACTCATAAACCTGGTTACTGTCAACTGTGACACCCACTATTTGATGGTGGTTTGTTGTTATTTCCTTGGCTAAAGCCTATTCAATGAATTGAAAGCATTTTTAACGTTCTACACAAACAGGCGGGATCTGACCCACCCCCCCGAGATATGACAACGGTATTATGAGACACAGTTCGTCCCACGAGCACATCGTTGTTTCGTGCTATAATACTAATGCGCGCGATGGCAGATATTACTGATGGAGGCGCGTGTTCGGTGGCTCGGCGTTCTTCTGGCTTGGTCTGCGCGTGAGCGAGCACGCGCTCCAGGAGGAATGGAGGCAGGACAGTGAGCGACAGCCTCAGCGATCCTCTACCAGCTTCGGAACCGCGAGAGAAGTTACCCAGGAAAACGGCAGCGCTGCAGCTTCCCCATTCGGAAGTTTGCCGAAGAGAACCTGGCCGCACTGGAGATATTTGCCAGAAGAGCGGGGCTGAGCCGAACAGAAATGTAGACCTTTTGGAACTCCGTGGAAGGAAACAAAAAGGAGCCCACGCTGACAATAAACAACACACTCCCCGACAAGTGGACTTCTGCTAAGTGAAGTAGGCAAAGGGGAGGGGGGGAAAGGAGGAAGAAAGCTGGTTAATTGGCGTACTTCGTGCGCACTGCTTGTATCAGAGTTCGCCGCCTCAGTTTTCCCAAACTTTAAACTCAAGACAAACAATGAAAACTTGAAAGTTTCAAGTGTATCGTCGTTAGCTAGCTGGCTAACGCGAGCTAGCTGCTGTTTTCCCGGCGTGAGGGCTGCGCATTGTCATGTTGGATAACTAACGTTCCGTGTGTGTGCGCTCTTTTTTCAAGTTGAACTTTTTCTTTTGTTTACTTTTTTCTTTTTTTTCCCTATTCGAGAGATTGTTCCAGGACGGGAGGGGAAAGGAAGGACTCCTGGTCTGTCCCCTAATATATATATATACACATATATTTTAAATGATGGCCACGGAGGTCAGCAGCGAGGAGATGGGCTCTGTTTCGACGGGGACAGGGGGCACTGGCGGAGGAGGCCCCGAGATTTCTCAGGCCCATTTCTCATTTTATCCCAAGCAAAAGGGGCGAATCAGCGATACGGGCCCAGGGGGTCAGAACATCGGCCACCCATCCAGCACCTCCCCAGATACCGACCCTGAAATGATATTGTATCCTGTTGCTGGAGGGGACATAGCAGGTTCGGTGTTCTCTTCTGGGAGTGGCAGTGAGTCCGGCACGGGAGCTGCAAGCGGAGCTTTCCATAACCTCCCTTCAGAGGGACAAGGTAGCCGGATGTCACCCACCTCGGCGACTCCGGAGGGGCCCGCTGGCTTTGGTCCCTTGCCACCTCCGCCTCCTGGCTTCGGGGCCACAGGCACAGCGGATGAAAACGATATGTTAGATGGGCCGGAGTACGAAGAGGAGGAGGTAGCATTCCCGCTCACAGCACCGCCCACGAACCAGTAAGGATGCTTTCATTATACCTTCGTATGTTGAATAAACCTTGGAATATTCTTTCTTTCTTTCTTTCTTTCTTTCTTTCTTTCTTTCTCCAGTTAACTGTCAATTACACACGTTCAAGCAAAGTAAGACGCAACAAGTATAATAGTCTGCAGAATACATCTAACGGGCTATTGTATTAAAGTTTTATGGTTATGGTTTTAATATGTTTAATCATTGCGTCTGCGTCTTGCGTGAAATTTGCCTTTGCAAAAGAGAACTGAATTGATTTAATCTCTTAACCACATCCCCAAACTGCACTTTTTTGTTAAAACCTATAGCATCTTGTGGTCATTGACAAACAGGATAATGGCTAATCGTTGACCACTCAACTTCCTACAATTTGGCCATTTTAAGTTCAAAGTTAGAGATTACACTGTAATATAATAGTCATTTGATCTAGACTGATGGTTCTCACATCTTCTATAGGTTTTTGTGCACATAATTTGTCGGCAATAATATGTTTTTAGTATTCAGAAATTGCTTTTCATTATGAATTATTATTCTGAATAATGGAAATAGTGTAACTGGATATTCAATCTCGTCAAATGGCTTGTTCGAAGAAGGTGAAACTGTACTACCCGGTTATTGATGTTTTTCCATAGCATTGAAGTCACAAGCAAAGATCAGGAGTCCTGGCAGATTTTAGCAGCACATTACTTACTAGTAAGCTATAACAAATTCTCAGTTTCTTTGTGTAATTCACAACTATTTTGGAAGTAAATATATCCCATCTTTTGTAGTGTCGCACTGTATAAGCCGAATATGAAACGCTATGTGGCAATATTCAGTTGAACAAGTGCTTTGAAAAATTGCTTTGCACTCTGCTGAGCAGCCACACATAAATATAGATTCTGTACTTTATTAACTAATATATATTGAATAGTGAAATAATGATTTATTGGGTACCATTAGATCTGACTGATATTAATGTCCATTTTATTGAAAGCTACTATCAACATATCAACTTTTGTTTAGCAAACTATTACACAGTGACAAATTTGCTTGGTACATAAATTGGTTAAACCATTTGGTGGACTATTCTTCCAATCTTTGTCTTTAATGGTTTGTTGTTGTGAATGTGACAGAACTGTGCTGGAGTGTGTGTGTGTGTGTGAGAGAGAAATATAAGTGTGATAATCTCATGGTGCTAAATCTGAATTGAATCTACACTGGATGGATGTTTAGACCTTGTTTCTGGATGTCCTGCATCCAGTCATTTCTTCCATTGAAGAATCTTGTTTTTGCATCTATTTTTGCTTGGATCTAGAATGCCTTTTAATTACTTGTTTCTTGCTTTTGAAAGCAGAACACATGGAGAAACTGATAGATACTTCATACAAGGTTGCATTGGAGCCAAATTCCAGTTTTAAGGATATTGTAGTCTTTAATAGATTATCACCATGCATTATAGTTGCTTATTTTTAGTTGATTAAATTTGTCAGTCCGAAGTGCAGTTGTGTAAAATTGCATCGTTCAGGATTTTTTATCGTAATAGTCATTCATAATCCAGCTAACACATCTGATATTTTACAAAAACTACCTAGTGCTGAAGTAAGATGAGGAAGTTGTGGTTTGTACTTCTGAACTTGTTACCAGAAACCTGGAAATGGCCAGTTGATATTGCGTTTCCACAAAGATTAGTAAGGATTTAGATTAATAAACTGTTTAATTTGAAAAGTGAATCAGCTTTGCAAGTGTGTGTGTGTGTGTGTGTGTGTGTGCTTTTTTGCAGCTAAGCTGTTGCTTGTAAAATACCTCCTGTGAAAACACTTTATTGATATAAGCGATTGTACTAGCACTTCTTTATATCAGTGAATATTTCCTAAACTGAGCTTCTTAAAATGTGGCAAACAGAACTGAAAACCACAACCAATATCAAAGTATCAGAACTGAAAGGTTCAGGTTAAATGGCTTGAAGTGATGCATCTGACTACTACATACTAGTAGCTATGATCTGGATTAGACCTGCACAATGTGCAATGCTAATGTTGTCATATTATGCAATTTTCAGATCGCAAGGCCAGTGATGGTTAGCTGGGTTATGATCCGACTTAGGCTCTATCAGATTTTTTTTATACTATGATTGTACCATGATATTCCTAAATTTGTGTTTTTGTGTATAGAAACATTTTGGATACCTTAGAGTGAAAGTGATTTGTTTGAAGTACTTGTGGTAGGCAAAACCTACAGCAACACCACTGACAGATTCTACTGATAGACAGTAACAAGTTCTGTTTGGCTATATTTTCTTTTGGGTAAATTTTCAACTTCATCTTTGCCTTATAAATATTTAAAGTTTTCTTAAATTGGAAAATTGTCCAATTTATTATCGGCCTGGCCGATTATTGGGGGGTGATATTAATCACCTGTGGATGGTGCTGAACTGAGCGTGGCCAAAGGCCCGCTTTACTTTTCCAAATAAAATTAAACTAATGACAGAGGCGGAGAGAACGATTCGACCAACGTCATCAAAAGTGTGGGAGCACTTCACATTACAAAAATGTGAAGCATGGTGTGTGTGTGTGTGTGTGTGTGTGTGTGTTTTTTACTCTATTTCAGTTTAATGTTGTTTTTGTATAGAAGTTATTCAGTTTAAGCTGTGTTTAAATGTGCTGCATAAATAAACTTTACTTTGACAGAGTGAACACACTGCACTGTGACGGAGTAGCACCCGCGCACACGATTGCACATACACGCGCACACGATTGCGCACATGATCGCACATACCCGCTCACACACGATCATACATACACGCACACCCCCGTACATGATCGCCATACATGCTCACACGATCGCTCATACACGCGCACCTGCTCGCACACCCCGTCATCCAAAACGAATCCTATTCCCCAACCCATTCTCTGTTTGCATCTTTCGCCATGTGAGTGAGATGGGATGAATTGCATTTAGACAGGGATGAAAGCAACTGCTTCTGTGAGTATATGTGATAGTGCCAAGATCATTTTTGTGTATTACTGTAAATATAGAAAACAAGTGTTAATGTTCAAACATTCTGTTACTGGGTTTTTTGATTGTCATTTTTCTTTGTGCACTTTTTTGCTCCTTCAATTTAGATAATGTTCTATTTCTGAATAAACGGGTGGAAATTAAAGAAATTTTTATCTGATTCGACAGATTAATCGATTATCAAAATAATCTTTAGTTGCAGCCCTAGATGTTTCCCCCAATTAAAACATTACAGTCCTACACACTGAAGTTACAAAATGCCACCGAGCTCCTGTGAGCTATTTCCATAATGAAAAGCCTGCTTTCCCAGTTACACCGCTGAAAATGCCCGAATAATGACCCTTGTTGTGGTGATAACGTAAGCCTACCTAAGTGTCATGTATTCACTAAAGAAAAAAACAACATCCAAGCATTTTTTAAATGTGAAGTATATCTCGTTAATTCAGAAAACCAGGCCAGATTTTTTTTCTTTAGTGAATGCTGTACGCTGCCATATGAGCCAGCAATGTTACCTGTAATGACAAAGTATTAATAGTGTTATGTGGCGATGGCAGCTAATATTGCAATAGGAGCTTATTTGAGTTTCTGCACTGCTTCTCTTACTTTACATTACAGTACTTGCATTACTCATTCCTATGAGATTCTCACATGTTACTGTTAGTTGACAACAATGTGGAGTCTCTTACTGCTAATTTAAATGTGTTGCCAAAACCTTTTGCTTAATAACATAAGAGATTAATGTAGGGGTGTGCGATATGATGATATGAGATCGTGAAGACGATCTATGTACTGACGATCTGCCAAAGCAGAAAGATCGTAGTATTGTCTATATAAACTACATTCCATCTATTGCAGTTCTATGCTCTTCCTAATGTTTTTACCTCAACAAAATCACACTATTTGCTAGTCCGCTTAATGCCCGCCTTATAGAAACAGCGCTCAACCTACCAAAGCGAACTACGTCA
>JAODKN010000041.1:23727713-23746366 GCA_026774425.1 Petrocephalus zakoni | reverse complement strand
GTTTGTTTTGCTCTGGTAACCTGGCGCCAACTGTCTGTCTCGCTCTTGCGCTTCCTTGATAGTGCGCCCCTGGTGGCAGTTAGCTGTAAAAATAAGCCGCACCATTGTATAAGGCGCAGGGTCCAAAGCAAGTGAAGAAAGTAGCTGCTTATAGTCCGGAAATTACGGTAGGGCTGTACAACAGCGGAACAAACCAAAACAAATCCTCTTACGATATCACAAAAATCATGAAAAATCAATAAAAAAGCCGCACCAGACTATAAGCCGCAGGGTTCAAAGCTTGTGCAAAAAGTAGCGGCTTATAGTCCGAAAATTGCGGTGTGTGTGTATATATATGTTATATATATATATATAACTTTGTTCCAGTTTGAATATATTGTGGCAAGTTCCAGAAGGATATGAAACACACAAGGCTTCCCTTTCCTGTTCAAGACACATCTGTCACTGAACCACTGAAAATATGAATGATTTTGTCAAATATGGTTGTAGGACTTAGGTCTGCACAGTGTACAATGTTAATATACCATGTTATACACATGAAATTATCACATGGCAAGGACTGCAAGAGTTAGGTTGAGACCATCACTGTTACACCACAACATTTTACTCTGTCATTGGAAATAAAGCTTTTAATGATTGTTCCTTTTCAAGATTATGTAGTTTGTTAAAATGCTTTTCAATCTGCTCTGTGGACTCACTCATAGACTGTATGGTCCATTTGTGAACAATTTTACAAAAAAGAGTGAGGAGGAAGACACTTTTATAACAGTGTACATCATATACAGCCCCGAAAAAAATTTAGACCACAGCACAATTATAAATAAATAAATCTGCATTTCTAAATCCTGGTTTAATCCTGGTTCTGCTGGCAGAAGGCTATGCTGAGCAGCAGGTTGCTTCCAGGTTCAACATTTCTAAGACGGCAGTAGCCTACACAAGAACAATGTGAATCGGGACTGGGAATGACCAGAAACCAGCCAGGTAATGGCTGGAAGCGACTTCCTGATGCCCGTCAACTTATTCATCAGTGCCTCATAAATCGTAGGATAACATAACTTTTATAAGGAATGGGAAACATTAAGTGGTGTGAAGTACACTGCTAGGACAGTTACTATCAGGCTCCTAGAAGCATGACTGAAGTCCCATAAAGCAAGGAAGAAGCTCTTAATTAAAGAGAAACAGAAGGACCAGGCTGCAGTTTGCAAAAGAAATATATAGCTCCGGAAAGAGACCACAGCACAAGTTTTTTCCCCCCACTCATTTCTCAATTTATGGTTATGCACCTGTGTAAAAAATATTTTTATTACATTTATAACACATGCCATGTGATAAACTCAATATCTTTAGATTTTGCACTGTCTGCACTGAATTTTCTTTTGCTATCAAATGCTTGTGCGACTGACAGACTGGCATTATTTGGCAGTACTGCACCCTTCTTTATTGGAACGGATTGCTTTTTCAGAAAATATTCATACTCTTTACTGTCTTGCCTTAAGTTGAGCAATCAAATTTGTGTTGAAATGTTCATTATCCTCCTCGTGAAATTTTAGCAGAGCAATGTTTGCAAAATGCATTTCTAACATTATTTTTGCTGACATTAAAATAATTCCACATAGCAGACATTGTTTCTAATTGTTTAGTACGCGGGTGTGCAAAGCAATATGGGTCAACATTTAAAACTGTTCTCAACAGTAAATATTGGCTCATTTTTAACTGTTTCTGTATTGGCTGACAGTCCTTTTTTTAATGATACTTCAATATTATAAAAAAAATGTAAACAGCAAAATATCCTTCAACCCTAGCAGTAGCTGATGAATTAGGCTTATCCTGAGTTACTAAAGTTAATTAATAATGGGCATTCAGTGCTGAACCATAGTATTGTGCTACTCTGCAGGTGGTACCATGGTAAGCTGGACAGGACCATAGCAGAGGAGCGACTACGGCAGGCCAAGACGCCAGGGAGCTACCTCATAAGGGAGAGTGACCGTCGACCTGGCTCCTTTGTGCTCTCCTTCCTCAGCATGACCGGTGTGGTCAACCATTTCAGGTGATTTGTCCATTTTTTGACCAAATTCTGACTGCTTTCTCTGATTAAAAATATGTGGGGAGATTACTGTACATGTTCATCCCATAAATTGTGGTCCTGTTGTTATGGGTGGCCAAAGCTGTGATTCATATTTATGTCTGCATCGTTAAAGCACAATTTTTAAGACGATAAATTGTGCTTTAACGTCTTTCTAAGATAACATTTTATTTTTTTCCTCCAGGACTTACACTACATACCTTGCATTCCAAAATCATGAGCAAACATATGTGTTATAAAAGGTTTCTTTGTGCATTGAACAGGGCTAGATGCTTGACAGATTTAATTGGAATATAGTTTAAGGTGCCAAAAACTCTTGTGCTTTACAGCATCATAATTGTTAACTAACCACACGATTAGGCAGGAAATATAATGGGAAATGTAAGTTTCAAATGTTTGAGTTTTTGTGTTTAATGTCTGGTTTGCATACAAGTGGTTATTTGAGTGGCATTACTAGTTATAATTCTTAGAGGCACTGCCTTGCATATGGTCCATCCCTATGTGACCTTGTATTGGATGACTGGAAAATCTCTGATCGATTTGTTGTATTATGTTTACCTGTACAAAGCCCAGCACAGTAAGATGGGAAGAGGTTGTGGAAGAAGGTGAAGTGTAGTGTAAGAAATTATACATGCGTATGTATGAAACAAAACTCTTGTAAAAAAAAATGTATATGCTTACTCTTTATGAATGTGGAAATATGTTGTAAAATAATTTGCTAGTCCAGCAGTCTTTCTATAGTGCCCCAATATTAAACTACAGATTGCAGCTTGTTGGGCTTTTCATTTCCATTTGAACACTACTGTTTGGGCCTAGGGGATGCTTGATAATCAAGCAGTTTGCATTCCTAGTTGGAAGTCAAAGTATTTTAGGATAGAAAAGGCTCTTGATAAATATATGCTGATTACCTTGAGGCGGTAAGTTGTTGCTCACGTTAATGATGCATTTATTGTACTGGGTTTATACAAAGTTCTAGTGCTGTGGTGCTGCCTAAATAAAATTGACATTTGTCATGTCTATTGTAGAATGAAAAACATCATGTTAGTTATATATCCACCTTATTTTATCTAATATATAAACTGTCTTTTCAGGATAATTGCAATGTGTGGTGACTATTATATTGGAGGCCGCAGGTTCTCGTCCCTGTCAGACTTGATTGGCTATTACAGCTATGTATCTTGTCTGCTAAAAGGAGAAAAGCTGCTTTCCCCAGTGGCACCTCCAGAGGTGAGATGTGTTAAGAATGAGTAACCTCATATCTGCCATCTTAGTGTTATGGCAGCATTAGTGATTCTTCTGAAGTCCTTCCTTATATGTGACCTCAGCCAGCCATCTTGTCAAAATAATATTTTTGCAATAATACATGTATTTCATTGCATGTATTATGATGTGTATTTTATGTTTGGAAAGTTTTAAGAACTGTTTTTTTCTGGTGCATCATTCATCAGTGTGTGATTCTGCTTGTCAGTAGTAAACTTTAAATAGATCATTTCAATGAGAAGTTTTGTAGGACTTGAACTGGTATACTGGCATAACACATCAGCACTCAGTAAATCACTGTATTACTGCAGCCTGTGGAGGACAGAAGAAGAGTGCGAGCTATCCTTCCCTACACCAAAGTGCCAGAGACTGATGAAATCAGGTCAGTATATATAACATAGGTGTTGAACAATGGAACTGATGCACCTGGCTAATAGTGCTTGAGGTTTCACGCCTATATATGTGCGTTTAAAAGAGGACAAATTGTTGGTGTGCATCTCGCTGGCATATCTGTGATCAGGCCAGCAAGTCTTTGTGGTGTATCAAGAGCCACAATATTCAGGGTAATGTCGGCATACCAGCATGAAGGATGGACCTCATCCAACAGGAGTAAATGTGGACACAAGAGGAAGTATTCTGAAGGGGTTGTCCGGGTAATAACCCGGATTGTGTCCAAAAAATATAAAGAAACAGCTGCCCAACTCACTGCAGAAGTAAAAGCTCACCACAACTCTAGTGTCAACTGTTTGTCAGGAGCTCCACAGGGTCAGCATTCATGGTTGGGCTGGTATAGATAAACCTTTGGTCACTCGTGCCAGTGCCAAACACACATCTGGGAAAGTTACGGTGTGGAGAAGCTCCAAAGAGGCTTACTAACCGGAGTGTTGCATACCCGGAGTGCAGCAAAGGGATTCCTTAGGCGCACTACTTGTCCTAGATGGGAGAGTCACTGCCAAAGACTACATTCTGGAGGACCATTTTCACCCAGTGGTTCAGACATTGTACCCTGAAGGTAGTGCCATGCATCAGGATGATAATGCACTAATACAGCTGGACTGGTGACAGAGTGGTTTGATGAACATGAAAGTGTTCCCATGGCCTGCAGAGTCACCAGATCTAAATATTATTGCACTTCTTTGGGGTGTTTTGGGGGACCAAGTCAGGAAATATTTTCCTCCACCAACATCATGTAGTGACCTGGCCACTGTTCTCTAAGAGGAATAGTTCAGAATTCCTCTGACCACTCTACAGGATTTGTTTTTGCATTTCCATGACAAATTGTTAATGCATTGGTCGTAAAAGGAGGCCCTACACCATACTAATAAGTTATTGTGGTCTAAAACCAGGTGTTTCAGTTTCATTGTCAAGCCCCTGTAAGTTGCCTGTCTTTCTATTCTAAAAATCCTGAGAAACCAGCCATAGCATTTTTCAGACGTTTTGATATTGGCATCCAATACCATTTGGTATTAATGGTATTGTGGCATTTAAAATTCTAATTGCATGCACTGGGTTTTTTTCTTTCAGTTTTCTTAAAGGGGACATGTTTATTGTTCACAATGAACTTGATGATGGATGGATGTGGGTGACCAATGTTCGAACCGAAGAACAGGGCCTGATTGTTGAGGACCTTGTTGAGGAAGTGGTAGGTAAATTCAATGTAAATAATACTATTCCTGCAAATTTTGTAATTACAGTATTTTATGTTAATTCGCATATACTTTTTTACAGGGGCGAGAAGAAGATCCACATGAGGGCAAAGTGTGAGATTTTCTTCATAAACTTATTTTATGCATTACGGTATTTGCTAAAGACAAGTGAAGTATGTTCTTACTGATACTAGTCTGTGGAAATTGTTTTAAAAGTCTTTAAGGCTGAAAGTGTGACAAATAGTGGTAACTAATGCATTTTTGAAGTGGCCTGGGTAGATTTATGCAGTGTGTATAATCAGTGAATGAAAAGGTATAAAATGGCTCTACCAGCCAGACAGGAACTTAATCCTTCTGATAACTGCACTGCAATTTGTGCCTAATACTAAGCATCTTTTATTCTGCCAAGAAAATGCAAAGTATGTAACTGACATTTTTCCTTAATGTGTTTGACTTGGCAAAATTTCTAATGAAAAAATATCTATTTTATTAAATTTAAATGTGACTAGCTTTTTTTCCTCAGCATCGAGCTTATTGATTCAAAGCTTTTTTTATTAGAATAGTTTTACTCCATTCTACTTGTGTGATTGAGCTGCCTCCTCAAGTCTTGATCTAACAAGTCCCAGTCACTCAGTGTTCTTGTTATTATTTTTGGAGGGGGTAGGGATTAGGGGAGGATGAGCTCATGTAATTGTCCACAGAGGAGCAGGTGCATGAGAGACGGCCATTGGCTGAGTGGGCGCTGTGGAGCTGTGGCTAAGTGTGCAGCTATGACTCGCTGCTGACTCACTCTGCTCCTGCTCCTGCTGCTGACGGGCTCCTCCGAGCAGACACAGATGCAAGCCCTCGTGCCCTGCTGTGTGTTGTTTTATAATGGGCTATTTCCATCTCGTCTCTAGTTGGTATCACGGGAAGATCAGCAAACAGGAAGCATGCAACCTGCTGATGACAGGTACTGTGTTCTTTGCACAGCATCATCACACTTTTGAGTCCAGCACCCGCCCTTGTGGTGAGGGCAGTGAGGACGATCGTGACGCACGCTTTCAATGTGGCCAAAAGTACCAATATGTCAAAATAAACACTTTTAGTATAAGCAAGACACATTTATATGGATCATGAAATTTATAGTTAAAATTTAAGATGTCAGGCCTCGTCAGTTTGCCTGTGGCATACTTTAGCCATAATAAGACGGGGTGTAGACTGGAATATTACAACCGATGGCCAAGTCTTGCCATTTTAGTTATTTGACATTCTTTAGTTAATTTAAACAGGTTTTGAATAATAATCGAATGAGCAATGTATTTTGCCTAATAGCGATTATTTGGCATTCATAATACAAGTGAAAAAAATTGTAAGCCTTTTAATGTCTTTCTACATCATGTATAGAGTGTGCATCTAACATTTCAGTTTGGATTGTTCTTCCACAAACATTTGTAACTAATTTTATTCTTTTGTTTTCAAGTTGGGGAAGTGTGTAGCTTCTTGGTCAGACCTTCAGACAACACACCTGGAGATTACTCACTCTTTTTTCGCACCAGTGAAAGCATCCAAAGGTTTAAAATATGTCCAACTCCGAACAACCAATTCATGATGGGAGGGAGGTACTACAACAGGTACATTTCTGCTATGATCAGTGTAAAATCCATTGCAAAGATTGTGATTAATATTATATAAAATATTAGATGTATTACATTTCATACTGGAAATGTATTTTACCTGAACAGTGCATGTGTTAATTTCTTTTTTTCCCCCTTCTAATTTTTTTCACTAAGTGTTGATGACATCATTGAGCATTACAAAAAAGAGCAGATTGTGGAAGGGTACACCCTGAAAGATCCAGTATCAGTCCAGGTATGAATATCATTCAAACCTTACATTGAGCATGTGGGCAGCTCCTGTCCTTATTTATTCTGAAGCATTGTGATATAGCTCAGTAATTTTTTTTTCTTCATTTTTAATTTCAAGCACCAAGAACAAGTACTCACTGACATGGTGGATGGCAGAGAAATCTATAACACAATTCGCAGAAAGACAAAAGATGCCTTCTATAAAAACATTGTCAAGAAAGACTACCTCCAGTTCAATAAAGGTGCTTGAACTTTTATTTTAATTCTCTGCAATTAATTGTACTGTGACTTGCATGAATTAATGTGAAACTAATGTGCTCTTATTTTTCAGGCAAAGGCAAGCGATGGAAGAACCTCTTCTTTATCTTGGAGGGGAACGATGCCCAGCTTATCTACTTTGAGAGTGAGAAACGAGCCACCAAGCCCAAGGGTTTAATAGACTTAAGCGTGTGCTCTGTATATGGAGTACATGACAGTCTGTTTGGCAGGTGAGAGGCTTGCAACCGAATAATGATTGGATGCTTTGAGGCAGCCATCTTATCCCAATATAAAAATATTGTTTTGTTTGTATGATGTTGAGTCTGTGCTGACTTTGTGTCTGTTTACAGGCCAAACTGTTTCCAGGTTGTAGTTCAGCACTTTAGTGAGGAGCAGTACATCTTCTACTTTGCAGGTGTCACTCCCGAACAGACACAGGTTTGTTTTTTTTCCCGCAGTTCCTGATATTTCTATCTTGTGATAATTTTTTACATTTGTATTTGTTCTCTGTTTCTAATGTCATATGTCTGTTTTCAGGATTGGATGAAATGCCTTCAGGTATTCTGCAGCCATCTGAGAAAACCAATACAACCTACTGCTAATAAACGGCTGCGCCAGGTATCTGTTTAAATTCTGATAAAGCACAACAGTGATTGGACTGGTTCAAATAGTGACAGTTTTCATAAACTCTTGTTGTGTGAAGATTTCTTTTGATATATTGTGTGGGGGGAAAGTTTGTGAGTTGTTTGAATTTTTGTATGCATGACTGCCAGAATATGGTCTGATCTACAGTCTAAGTGATAATATTTTGAATTTACATATTTAGCAGGTGCTTTTGCCCAGCGCGATGTACACGTGAGGCAAATAACACATTGCGAATGTGTCGGTGAATCAACTAGGTATAAGTGCAGCTATGCTGAGCTTCCAATGAATGCCCAGGTACACTGTAAGCAGTATTGGAGCAGGAGCTACACAAATTCTAACAAAGCAAGAACCTAATAAGATTATTCAAGAACCAGTAGTGTAACAGAAGAGCATTCAGGGAATGTAAATATAGTCGTATGTAACAAACGTGTACAAGCTTGGTTACCTGCTCTCCACAACATAATTATGGCCAGATGAACAGAGTATTCAGAGAACCTCAGAAGGACAGTTGTTGAAGCTCATAAGACTGGAAAGGATGTCTTGAAGATGTGAGCCTCGACTTTTACAAGTAACAGAGATTCATCACAAATACCCAAGAAGTAGCCTACTTATGAGTGGGTGATCAGTATGAAAGCACACCTTTAGAATCCTCAAATAACTGACAAGGAACGCCTGCCATATGAAAAACACTGAACAAGAGTGGCTTTCATGGGAGGTTGACACAGAGAAAACCACTGCTCTCCTAAAAAACATTGCTGCCTTTCTCAAGCTTGCTAAAAACCTCCTGGATGTTCCACAGCACTACTGGAACTGAATGTTCTGTGGACAGATCAGACAATAGGGGTACAATTGTGTGAGACTGCTTTGCTGTCCCAGGAACTGGAAAGCTTGCAATCACTGAGGGACCAGTGAATTCCAAGTTGCAATATGGAAATTCTACAACATGAGGCTGGGCATTTGTCTGTGATATAAAACTCAAAAGACTTTTAGTCGTAGAACATCCAGAACATAGGAGTAAATCAATAACAGAAGACCTCAGTCATATGTGGTATGTGGCTGTGGCATTATTTGAAGCACCCGTTTCAAGCAAGACATCCCAAAAATATACATGCACTGAAGCATTTATCTTAAACAACAGAAAGTTTGAAGTTGGTGGTGAAGGATGTTGCATTCATTACTAAATGTAAATACTAAGTTTGTGTGCCCTGATGGCACATCAGAACATCTGTTTGATTTGGATGCTGGAGATGGGAAGAGTTGTTTGTGAACTTACTTCATGCTATTGTGATTCCACCTTTTATAAGTATCAGTTTCTTGGCTGGAGATAGTCTCATTGAGTTAAAAGGAACATTAAAATAAAAAAAAAAAGTATTTGCAATCTACTGACTGAGTCTGTTATATTACTACAATTTGAACATACTGCATACCTTTTTGTTGACTTGTTTGCATTCTTGTGAAATTATTGTGCAATGGACAATTGCTTTTTTCTCTAAACAACTGTATCGTTGACCTTTATCTTATGTTTATTTCAGGTCAGCAGTTTGGTGCTTTACGTAGAGGAGGCCCATAAGCTACCAGTCAAACATTTTACAAATCCCTACTGCAATATCTATTTGAATAGTGTGCAAGTAGCAAAGACCCATGCCAGAGAAGGACAGAACCCTGTGTTTACAGAGGAGTTTATTTTTGAGTGAGTACCTCTGCCCCACAGCCACCCACTTAGTTCAGTTAAATGAGGATACTCTGTGCTCCTCAGAAAATGCATTTAAACACCAAAACATATTTGCACAAATATCGCAGTCTAATATTTTGATGTTAATTTTTTCCCCCAGTGATTTGTCCTGTGAAATCAACAGATTTGAAATAAGCCTCAGCAATAAGACAAAAAAGAGCAAAGAAAGTGACATCTGTAAGTTTGTATCTGCTTTATAAACATTTAACCCAGCAATCCCAACTTGACTTTCCAGTTTATTGGGCATGTATCAGCTCTGCTGCCATTCCATCTGAAGGGGTTTAAATGGCTTGTGCTGACTCCTAATGGCCTTAATTTATGTATGGGGATACACTTTAAAAACACTGCAGCTCTAGTCTTCTGCATTTTTGCAGAAAGTAATGATCATTACTGACAATCTGGACATTTCTGCTCCTAGTGTTCATGCGTTGCCAGCTCAGCAGGCTTCAGAAGGGCCAAATGATCGACGAGTGGTTCCCTCTCAGCTCTCATATTCCTCTCAAAGGAATTGAACCTGGCTCCCTTCGAGTAAGGGCTCGCTATTCTGTGGAGAAAATAATGCCAGAGGAGGAATACAGTGAATTCAAGGAGGTAGGAATAGATGATGATCTCTTCTGATAGTTTCCACCATTTAAATAATATTTTGTTTTAATGTAAATAATAATCATGCATTCTAAAAAGTCAGCTCTGTATTCCCTGAAGATTTTATTAAATTATTGCTGTAGTCAATTCATGTTGCTAAGTGACTATAATTTATTTTTGTGGTTTAAATGGTTGGGTGAAATCATATTGGCTTCAGCATAATTTCATATTTAGAAGAAACTCCAATAATTAAATCAGTTTGAACAGTGACATCAGTGATATGTAACTTTACCAGTAAGAAAATAAATTGACTTATGTATTTTGTTTCGGTTTAAGCTCATCCTGCTGAAGGAGTTCCACGTAATCTATGCACTGGCCCATGTCTGCGGGCAGGATCGAACGCTTCTGGCCAGTATTCTGCTGAGGATATTCAGGCATGAAAGGGTGGAAGCACATCTTCTCAGAACACTAAATGACAGGGAAATAAGCATGGAAGGTAGTGAGATCCCAGCTGATGAATGTTTCACAGAATGTGCTGTCATGTTGCATTGCATTGGCTTCATGTCTATCCGTGCCTGTGGTTCAACAGATTATGTATATGTTTTTCAACATATTAAGTAAAAGCTTTTTGGATGAACAGTATTTTTTTCCTGGGTCTTAGACGAAGCTACGACACTGTTCCGTGCAACTACCCTGGCAAGCACACTCATGGAACAATACATGAAAGCTACAGCTACACCATTTGTGCACCATGCTCTCAAAGACACCATTTTGAAGGTAATGGAGAGCAAGCAGTCTTGTGAGGTAAGAGAGTACTTATAGCTTAATAATTCCATATCTCTAACATATATATATTGTACCATAAGACATTAATGTTTTCAGTTTGTATGCCATTAAATCTAATTTTCCTGTAATAAAATAGTATTTTAGTTTGTGTAATTTTCCCCAGAAATTAAGATTTTCCCCCAATACATTTTACCCATTAAATAATGAGGTTCTGAAGTCTCCCATTAAAAATGTCCACATCTGAATATGATGTCAATCTGTGTGTGGTACTCAGCCAATTGGTGTAGACTACATTGTGATGCAATTTTACTTTTTAGTGATGCTATAGACATTTTTCTCACCAGGGCTGCCCTGCAGAGTATTTTCACAAACGTTAAGTGTTTATAGAATAATTTATCACAATTCACATTTACTTTTCTTATTTAACCTTTGCATTTGGCTATATAGGCAGTTTGTAAGACTGCATAAAACTACCCCAGAGTGCACTATGGCGTTGTTTGGTTACCTTTTCAGTAGAAATAATTACAAATGAACAGTTAAACTATTTCATTGATTGTGGATTGTTATTTTAAACACTTTAAACAGTATTACACAGTCACCATTATTTGTTAATGCAACCTCACATTTTTATTTACGTTTGAATTCTCTTTATTTCTTAGTAGTTTATCATCTGGGGAGATTTCCCTTTTAATGGTTGGTTGGGGTCTCGGCAGGAATGGACTAACAACGGTGTGTTACAGTGGGTTAGGAAGGTTGCTGGTTCAAATACTGCGTTCTGCAAAATGGTTTCACCATTGGGCCCTTGAGTAAGGCCCCCTTAACCCCAGGGACTGACAGCGTTCTCATTTTTGTATTGCTTTAGATGAAAGCATCTGCTAAATAAATGTAATTGAATTAACAGAAAAGGAACTCTGATTAAATGCCATTTATGAGTCTAATTAGAACTTTGGTTCCCTTTGCAATCAATGACTTTAATGTTTGAAGCATATTTGACGAATAAGTATTTAAAGTCTGTTGTTGATAATGTGCAGGTATATATCTTTATATCTTTTAGCAACTTTGCGGTATGTAAAAAGACTTTTTGACGTACATTTTGAAGTAAATTTGGTACAAAATGCTTATAATTTGTTAGTCTGATTTGTCAGTTTAGATTAAAACCTACATTTTCTCCTGTTTCTGTCATGGTCTTTTTTTTTTTTTATCTATTTTTGGAATATGGAGAATTCTCATTTCACTAACAATATTTGATATATATATATATATATATATATATCTCATATATATATGATATATAAAAACTTTCATAAATTTTATGCCTGGTATTAACAATGACGATGCTATTTATATAGAATTAAATTTCTCATTGTAAGTAAGCAGCGCCATCTAATGGCTATTTTACAGAAGAGCTTTTTTTTCAGGTCAGAAATGTAACGAACTATCCAATACACTGGAAGGTTTCATTGTTACATGTCTAGTTGATTTATAGAACCATTTCATAAAATGGCATTGGAGATGCAGATTGATCTGCTGTAGAATTTTAAATCCAACATCAGTTACATCAAACATCAACATTTGTTGGCATTGTAGTACTTGTAGTAAAGGCAGAGCTGATAGAATTGATATTGTTACATTTAGCATATTAAATGAAATGCATGTTTTTTCTCACACAACAACAGTTTGCAGCAACACTGAAAACTGTCTGCACTTTTTTAAGGATATAAAACATTTTCCTATTGTTTTTATATTGCTCAGCTGAACCCTTCTAAACTGGAGAAGAATGAAGATGTTAGCTTGAATCTACAACATCTCCTGAACATTCTGTCTGAGCTGGTGGAAAAAATATTTATGGCAGCTGAAATCCTTCCACCGTAAGTAAATTTTTGTATGCTTATTTAGGGTATCCACACAGTGAGACACTTGTGAGATGCTTTGTATCCTTTGACCAATAAAAACAAATAATAGTTAACTAAGCTGCAAGCTGAGAACGAAGTTCAAGTGTAAAGTATAAAATGTTCTATAATAATTGTATTATGCAACCTTTATGTGATAATTGTTACTCTTTCCTCAACATTATAGGACATTGAGATTCATTTATGGATGTTTACAGAAATCTGTGAAAGAGAAGTGGCCAGCAAACACCACAATGAGGACCAGGGTTGTCAGGTAACTTATTAGCCCCCCCCCCCCCATTTTCACGACTTGGCCATAAATTTCTTCAAAAAACTCTAATTTCCCTTGTTCCATTATTTCAGTGGATTTGTCTTTCTGCGACTAATTTGCCCTGCAATTCTCAATCCAAGAATGTTCAACATAATTGCCGGTAAGTAAATATGAATTTGATTTATATGGTTTATTATTATTATTATTTTATCCTAATCAAGTTTGGTTGATATATAAGTTCAGAGCAATTCTGTAATTTTAATTATCTGTTAATTCTTGACCCTCTTTGTGTCAGATCCACCCTCCCCTACTGCTGGCCGGACCCTCACTCTGGTTGCGAAGTCTGTTCAAAACTTGGCAAATCTGGTTGAGTTTGGAGCCAAGGTAAATTAAACTAATAAAGGGCTTCTTCATGGTATTTAATAGCCGTGCTAGTATTGTTTGTTTGTGCATAACTGTAATTTGTTTCACTGGCTAATTTATAAGAGGAATATTTATTTTCCTCCTCAGGAACCATATATGGAGGGGGTAAATCCATTCATCAAGAACAACAAGCATCGGATGATCATGTTTTTGGATGAGCTGGGGGTGAGTATCTTTTATGGCTAGGCAATTTAGTATAATATTTTCATAATAAAATATGGAGATAATTACTAAAAATATATATATTTGATACCCCCACCACACACACAGGCTCCAAGCAAGGTACATAAAATTAAAACTTGCAAACCATGGGGGAGTTTTGATTAGCTGATAGTTGTTTTGTAGTTTCTGTAGAAAACAATCAGTGGACCGGATTTAATTATGATTTTAAAACGTTGTAGACATGTAAAACCAACCAAGCAATTGGTTCACAAACTTCTGGTAAGCACTAGTCGCAAACCATATCAATTATACCATTTTTTTTTAACTGTGCAGAAAACATAGGCTAGATGGCTGAACTGAAAGCCAAGTACATTCATCTGTTAACCTGCTTTGCATGCAGCTAACTCTTTCCCCGACAGTTAATCGCCAGTTAGTCACTGTCAGATATCCACACTGCTTTACTTGTGTGATATTGTCAATTGGCAACAATATAGTCATATTGCCCAGCTTTAATATTTATATCGATAAACATTATATTAACTTGATAGTTCATTTATGCAGGGTTTTGGAGATTTTCTTTGCTACACCATTTCTTGTATATTTATATAGTAATTCATATACTTTTCTAGATTTTATACATCATGTCAGTTGAATAATATGAAGGGGAAAAGGAAGGAAAGCTTGTTCTCCTGATCAGAGCCTGAATGTACAAGAAATGCTTACAGGCGTGACTGTTATTGACTGATGCAAAGAGGATCTCAGACTTTCTTTCAAAGACGTAGAACCAGGGGTCAGCAACCCACGATTCTTTGGCTGTCTGCTTGCAGTTCCGAAGCTGACTATCATGCACACTTACAGTATGTGCTACATTGATGGCTGAGTAGTATGCTTCCAACAAAATTTGTAAGTAAAGAACAGTATTCGAATGCACCCTTATGTGCAGTGAGAGCATTGAGAATTTAGAGATGGATGGACTGAGGCATATGCATTCAGAGCTACTTCAGGATGCCCCATGTGGCTAATACGCCAGGAGAAAAAAAAATGTTTGTGCCAATATATTGTGTGCTGAAATATTGTGGTTGCCTATGTAATATGCCTGTTTGATCAGAGCTCCAAATGTAAAAAATGCAAATTACTGGTTCAGTGTGATTTTTGAGCCTGTTTGTCTTCTCGATATCTGGCGTGTACAAAGACACTCTGCTTTTCCAAGCAAGATTGCAAACTTTCGTTATTAAGCTTTGACGTTTAGCATAGTTGCTGCCAGTTTTATGGCATCTCTTGAGATTATGAAATACAGAAAGTCCTCTTCCATACTCAGTGCTGACCACATTAAAGACTGTTTTATCATAGTACTGGAACACTTGTTTTACCAGTTTTCAAAAATAAAAATCATATAATGAAGAAAATTAGGAGCATGCTATTATCGTTATAAAGTTCATTAAACACAAAAATTAATTTGTTTGTACAATGTTGCCAGTAGTTTTCAGTTTTATTAAAAAAATCCTGAAAGTGAATCCTGAAAAATCCTTCTCAGTTGGGTTGCCGACCCCTGATCTAGAGGCTCCACTTAGTCAAAATATTAGCCAAACTCAAGGTTGTAGAACTATAAACTTAGATAAGAGGCACAACAGATTGGCAAAGAAGGCTGCAATAACCCTTCACACAGATTGCTTCACATCACATCTGTGATCTAGGTCCAAAGAAGGACCCTTACAGGCGAATTATAATAAATAATGGTTGCTCACAAAGCCAGGTTGATGATTTTGAAATCTCGAAATCATAATTAGCTTTTAGAATACTGCTTTAAAAAATCCACGAGTACACTTTCAGACTTTCAGATATATAAAATACATGCACATATACATAATGTATGTATGTGTGGGTAGGTTGATAGTAATACCAATGTGAAATCACCTTTAATCAACTGAATACTTTTTCCTTTGCTACTGTAGAATGTCCCTGACCTCCCAGATGCTACAGAGCACTTTAGGACTGACCTGTCCAGAGACCTTGCTGCCTTGCATGAGATCTGTGGGACACATTCAAATGAGCTTCGAACGCTGAGCAATGAGAGAGGGGTGCAGCAGGTTTGTCTCTGCTCCTGTTGTGGTGTAACTTAGCGGTGAATGACTTGGTGGTGGTAGCAGCTAGGGCAGAAAGAAGGTCTATATAAAGCACTGCTATCCAGCATTTTGATTGACATATCCCCCTTGTTTGTTTGCATTTACACAGCATGTGCTGAAAAAGCTTCTGGCAATCACTGAACTCCTGCAGCAGAAACAAGTCCAATATTCAATGTCCAACAGCAACAGGTAGTAACCGTTGGGAGGACTTCCATCAGGGATCAAGCATGCTCCACCCTCATCACCTTGCAAGCCAAGCTGCATTACTTAACCATTCTTCCTCTGGCACACTTATGCCAAACCCTGTGCCACGTGAGCTATGCAGCAAGAGCGACAGATCCTGAAAAGCCTGCCATTTTTTTCCCTTGCCCCGATTGACTTTTACAGCTGAATGTGCAGGAATTTTGTATTCTCATGTAACCCTGTTGATTTGTTGCTTGGGTACACTCTTTAATCTCTTTAAAAAGAGGAGTAATAAAGCTTAGTATACCTAAGACTTGAGTATTTTCAACACATGCTGCCAAAGTGTATACCATCTGCTCAAGAGGAAATTTAGCTGACAGGATGCTACAGTAAGCTTTTTTCTTAACTGGATTATGAATTATAATGGTTTTTATACTGTAATTTGTGATTGATTTATTTTATGACAGTAGTACATTCTGCAATTAGCAGTTTCCTATCTAATTGTCATATTTTGTTTTTGACTAATTTAGATGGGAAAGATTTCTTGCAAAAATGTGGTCATTTTATATTGCAAAAAAGTTGCTGCAATCAAATGTATGAAATTTGTCCCCTGAACTTTTTCAGTTTTGTTTGGTTCAGTCTTCCCTGAAACTTATCTTGCCAGACAAACATAATCAAGAGGAAAACAAAAAACTTTGTACAATGTTTACAGCCATAACTTCTGAATGAACATTGTATCAGAAATTTGTGCACTTATTAAAAGTTTTGTAAATTATATATTGTTTTATTAATAGTACACTATTGCACAATTCATGGTTTAATTTAAAATTCATGGTCCCTAGAACTACGGTGAAGTCAAGTTTGAAGGAGAAAACCAATTAACCAATGTATTTACCCTTACCTGCAAATTTAGATCTATTATGTTCATTTAAATGGTTTTCAGCCAAGCCACATTTGACCATAAATCTCAAGGTTTGTATGATTCCAATCTTATTCAGTAGAATGAAAAAATGTATCAGGGTTCCCCATCTCCAGTCTTGGAGGACCAGTTTGCAACACATTGTGCAGATTTATCTGCTCAGACACCCCTACTTAACCTGGTAATTTTGGGATTTCTCCGCTCATATCTTAATCAGTTAAATGTGTTGGATTCTGGTGCTCCAGAACCTGAATTATAATTTATATTAGTGATCTTTATTGGACAGTGAAATGTACAAATAAACTTTATTTCTCAAAAATATTCCAAATGTACAAAGAATTGTCATCTAATGCAGCCAGTACTGCACAATACAGGGAAGAGTAAGAGCTAATACAGCGAAAAGACGCTAAATTTCCCCGTTCCAAGAGACAGCTCCTGATCATGTCATCAAGGACTCCAAATCCTCATCAGTCCATTCCTCCTGGAGAAAAGCAGTGTGCTTTATTAGTTCTGATAGTCTACTGGAAAAGATTAGCAACAAAGCCAGGAAGAATGCAGAAGTAAAAAACTGTAGCAGTATAAAACTAACCTCCTCTGCAACAGGATGCTCTTTTGTGACATGGTCATCATCTTCATATCCTCTTCTTCGTTTCCTACGGGAAAAAAAAATCTAAAACGTGAACATTGTGATTGCACTTTCCACTCTATACTCAAATACTTTATTTCTCATATAGATCTACAATGTAGTTTACCTACACTGAAATGGGTTTTGGTCTGGATGTACTGATTGATTTGACCGATACTAAAAATGATTTAGGTTTAATACATTTGACCTCAGTGTTAATTTGGCAGGTAAGTATTTCACCATAGGCCTATTAAACTTAACAGATTTTGGCTGTGATCAAACAGTATGTCCTATGCCTTTTTCCTAACTGATAGAAATGATAGTCCTGAGGTGAAGGAAAAGTCATAGGGACCCGGGGAAAGAACTGCAGTACTAAGGGAATCTGACAGCACTTACACTAGGCTACACGATTAAGCGAAGTAACAACACTAAGAATGCACTGTGCATCCTTACAGTGTTTCATGCGAGCTATATGAACTTAAATGTTGCTGCCGCAAGTAATTCTGGGACAGCATAATCTCTGTAAGGGATGATCCAGTGCACCCTGTGCTAAAGGAGATGAGAGGAAGCACTGAAGCAACTTTCCTGGAAATTTGAGAGAATTGGAAGAGCCACTTATTATGGCTGACACTTCTCACTTTTCACTCAGTTATGCAGCAAAAAAGATTATTCAACCACAACCCCTTGACTTCTCAAACATAAGCTTGCAATGAAATGAATGCTTACGGAAATGTGTTGACAAATTCAACATGTATTCTTTCAAGCTTCTGCTTGTACATATTGACCTCGTCTTGGTTGGGAAGCTCATACTTCTTCAAAAGATTTTTTATTCCTATGGGGAAAGAGAATCCAAAAACAATTTCAAAACAAATGAGAGCAAGCTTACGTTTACAAAACATGAAAATAACATCTGGGACAATAATGAAAAGAGAAAATATATTTACTGGGCAGCATATTCAAAATGTTGAATACGTACGTCTCATTAGGTCAACCATCTTGCACAGGGTTTCCTTGTCTTCTTTCAAACCCAAGCATTCTGTCAGGTAACTAGAATATTACATAAAGTGCAGGGTGTATATAAAAAAAAATCAACGCTATAGCACTTTGTATTAATTCTACACTCACCTAAAGGATTATTAGGGACACCTGTTCAATTTCTCATTAATGCAATTATCTAATCAACCAATCACATGGCAGTTGCTTCAATGCATTTAGGGGT
>JAODKN010000041.1:23709293-23723850 GCA_026774425.1 Petrocephalus zakoni | reverse complement strand
AAATGTTTCGCCCGTCATCAGAAGCCCTGGTGATTACTGCGCATGCGCCATAAGATTCTTGGTTGTCCGGCCCCCAATGAGACTGTCTGGTAAAACTCTGGCCCTCTGACAAATATAGTTGATGACCCCTGATTTAGATCATCAATTTGTGCTACAAATACAAATCAAAGTGAGACTTCCAACAAGATAATCAAGGAAAACGCACATCACAATGATCCACAACCCAAATGTTACTTCCAGCGCCTCCATTCTTTTACTGTTGTTCAAAATTTGCTCCATAATGAAAAATACATTTGATGAAACGTTCCATGGTTCAGCTAGTAGCATAGTTCGTTATCTTGTTCATGCAGTAGATTAACAAGTGCTCTGACCCACTTGTTATTTTCTATGTTGTAAAATTTTATTTGAACTTTGGCCTGATGTCCTGTCCCAGAGAGACAGAGATCAGGTAAAAGTAAAAAAAAAAAAACACGCTGGCGGTCTTTTTGGGACAACGTAATAATGTAATAAGAGCTGTTAATGTAATAGGTCAGTATTGCAATATAAAACTATATTGTATACTATAAATTGGCGCAAAATGGGCTCGTTGTTGTAACACAGATATGCAATTTGAATACAAAACAGGATCATGCACCATTCAGAATTGACTTGAAAATGACCTTGAAAATAAAATTCAGTTCATAAAATTGGTTGAAAACATAGTATAGAATATCACAATTAGAATTTTAATAGGAGTAGAACTAAAATGGGATTGATTTCACATAAATTCATATACTTAGTGAAGGTGCAGCTGTACCAATACAACATAATATTTCAATAGGAATTACACAGCATGTTAACATAAACAGCATACACTACGCCCACTCAATCGTGAATATTTATGGAAAAAGTACCTGTCGGCCATGCCCCCCTGTTCGAGCACCTGCCTAAAAAGTGGCATAGTTATTCAAAATGCCACATTTTAAATGTTGCCTGGACTGTCATTTTGTGAACTATAGTGAAAGAGCACTTCATTCAATCACACGTAACCCAATCACAAGCCTATCCATCTGACAACCCACCAACACTCACAAAAAGGCTACAGAAATAGTAACATGCATAAACATTTTATGCACAAACAAATATATGCCCATGAAAAAGAAGTTAGAGAGCAGACATAAACCAAATGTATACTGATAGAATACGGTTAAACAATTACACAAATTTTATCTTAGAGTCATGCAAATGTAAAGTTCACTTCACTCACTAGTATGTATGCAGTGCTGTGAAAAAGTATTTGTATTCCTGATTTCTTATTATTATTCATATTTGTCACACGTACATGTTGTATTTAAGTCCGGACTTTGACTAGGCCCCCCCAAAACCTTAATTTCTTTTTGAGCCATTCAGAGGTGGACTTGCTGGTGTGTTTTGGATCATTGTCCTGCTGCATAACCTAAGTGCACTTAAGCTTCAGGGCACAAACTGATGGCTGGACATTCTCCTTCAGGATTTTCTGATAGAGAGTAGAATTCATGGTTCCATCAATTACAGCCAGTTGTACAGGTCCTGAGCCAGTAAATTAGCACCAGACCATCACACTACCACCACCATGCTTGACTGTTGGTATGATGTTCTCTTTATGAACTGCCATGTTAATTTTACGCCAGATGTACTGGGGAGCAAACCTTCCAAAAAGTTCAACTTTTGCCTCGTCAGTCCACAGAATATTTTCCCAGAAGTGTTGGGGATCATCAAGATGCTTTTTGGCAAATGTGAGAAAAGCCTTCATGTTCTTCTTGGTCAGCAGTGGTTTTCACCTTGGAACTCCCCCATGGATGCCATTTTTGCCCAGTCTCTTTCTTATTGTTGAATCATGAACAAACACCTTAACTGAGGCAAGTCAGGCTGCAGTTATTGAGATGTTATTCTAATAAGTACTAATTATAATTGATACTGTATTGATCCCTGTGGTGATATTCTCTTCTTACCTCCCCAACCCCACTCTCCATGAGAGCAAGGCTGTGCAAGGCACAGTGTGGCGCCCAGGAAGCTGGGGGCTAAGGGCCTTGCTCAAGGGCCCACCGACATGCTGAGGCTGGGCTTAAACCAGCAGCCTTCCATTTCCAGGCACAGAGGCTTGACCAACTGAGCCACACTCTGCCCCCCCCCAGCAAAAATTTACATTTTTAAATTTCTTTTGTGACCTCCTGGATGAGTTGTCAATGTGCTCTTGGAGTGATTTTGGTAGGCTGGCCACTCTGGGGAAGGTTTACCACTGTTCCAAGTTTTCTCCGTTTGTGGATAATGGCTCTCACTGTGGTTTGCTGGAGTCCCAAAGCCTTAGAAATGACTTTGTGTCTCATCTGTTCTTGAGTTTCTTCAGATCATGGCATGATGTGTTGCTTCTTGAGATCGTTTAGCCTACTTCACTTTGTCAGACAGGTTCTATTTCAGTGATTTCTTGATTGACCAGGTCTGGCAGTAATCAGGCCTGGGTGTGGCTGGTGAAATTGAACTCAGCTTTCCAATAAATGTGGTTGATCACAGTTAATTCATGAGTTACCATTTACAATTACTTGTTTTGCATAGCTTTTTCCCTTAACAAATGAAATCATTATTTAAAAACTGCATTTTGTATTTATTCTGGTTATCTTTGTCAATATAAAAATGTATTTGATGATCTGAAACATGAGTTTGTCAAATATGCATAAAAATAAGAAATCAAGAGTGTACTTTTTCACAGCACTGTATAGGGTCGTTATACATTGGCCATCATTCACTATTTACAATTACTGTTATGTAATTGTTTTGCTAAATTAAATGACATTCCTGTGTTTTGATTGCACTGAATTGCGTTGAATTGAAAGTAATTACATTCTACTTACTGTCATTCCAATTCAACATCTTACAAGGTGTGGCCAATTCAATTCAAATTACAATTCCTGAATGGAAAGGAGCACCATTAATTCTGAGGTGAATCACCCCTCACAAGCAGCAATGGCAGAAAATTGTGTAAGTTAACTGAAGCATTTGCAACCATCCAGGAAGCCAAGTTACTTGTTTAAATTCTGTTTTGTGGCTGGCTATGAACCCCTTCGACCATCTCAGTAATGAACAGTTCATAGAGAAATACAGTCTGGCCTGTGGTGAAATAATTTATCCTGTCTGATGCAGGATAAATTGAAAAGAGGAACACTGCAGAATTTTGCCCTCAGTGCACTGTGTAGTTTCTGGTGCTTTTGTGCCACTAGTGGATTCCTGCAGACCTGCAAATGCACATGGTCGCAGCAAAGCTGCTCTGTCCTGCATCTGTGCATGCATTAATCACATTTCTCTTGCACCGTGTGCACAACTACATACAATATCCAGCTGGAGGGGATAACTTGTATGACACTAAAATAGGTTTTCATGCCAGTGCAGGCATATCTGGCACTAGGTGCTTTAGATGGAACTCTCAACCCTATTCATACTTGCAGCCTCTTGAATCCCCTCTTCATCTGTCAAAAGGGATTCTTGCCACTAGGCCTAAATGTCCAGGTGATATGCAGCCATCAAGGACATTTTACAGACATCTTCACCAAGTGGCCTTGGAGTATGCATGGTGCTTATATCTGGTCCAGCTTTTGAGTGAGTCAGATGGCAAAGGATGGTTCGTTTACTAGTGGTTGGTTATTGGGAGACATCAGACAAGCTCTTAACAAATACTTCAGTGTAGACTCCAGTGTAGAATCCCCAAACATAACACTGCACACCAAAGAATACACACTGCTGTAGACCATGCTCTGGGCATGTGGAAGATGATTCTGGTGCCTGCACAAGTCCTTGCCAGCTCCCCCTGAATGATGCTTTACTGTTTGTGTTGTAAGCTGTATAATTAATTAATTAATTATTATTAATTATTTTAATAAATTATATTTTTGACCACCTCCTCAATAAGTTGTTTAAAGGCTTCTTTTGAGAAGTGTCATTTTCCTATTGCGTGTCATCTTCTTGCTCTGGTGTGTTTTTATTGATAATCTAATTAGTTGATTTATTTACATTTGCATATGTATTTCGCAAGTGAGATACGTGGGATCGATGCTCCGCTTATCTTACGCGGAAGCTGGGGAGGAGGCAGCAAAGTCCTACAAAGTTGGTTTGGTAATTCTGGGAATAACGATGGGTTTCCGGAAACGCTCGTAGCTCGATCTCACTCGTTCTTTACTTACGTCATTCATTGTCGCGTTCGTTATTCGCTTTTTGGAAAGCCACCCCTGAGCTGTTATCCTTTTCTTCACTTGTGGCCTTCCTGTTAGCTTTAACAAGCTTTCTCCTGTGATTAATTGTCATTAACGAAGTGTTTCGGACAACAGAACTACTGTTCACGTCATGCAATAACCACAGCACATTCTAAATCACTTGAATAATGATATTAATGAGTGTAACAATAACCGAACCTTTTGACCCTGTCCGGGTGCTGCGTGTATTTAGCTGTAACCACACGATTCACTGCTGACTGTGTCAACAAGCAGGTATACCTAATTAATTGGAACACTGAATGAAAATGATAGATGGATGTTTATTTGACTATTATTGAAGCAGCTAAGATTTATTTAAAAAAAAAAGTAAATAAAATGTTTACTATAACAAAGAAAACAAACACCTACCCATAATCCAATTGCCCCCAGCATATATCAGTAGTTCTGTATATCCCAATTTGCATAAACATGAGTAATTTATGAATAATAAATGGTCCTTGCATTTCGGTGGGAGTCATTAATTTGCATATCACCATGGCACTGCGGTTTTATTTTCTGTGCGCTGTATTATGAAGCTCTTAAAACCTGCAGAAACCTATATCAAAGAAAACATTAAAACAGGTATGTGCGTATTTATTTTCTGTTTGCTTTGCCTACAGTCCTCTTTCTGTCAGGTTGTGCCTGCGATATCACAGCTCAGACTGAGATTCAGCGGTGTAGGTTGAAGGCTACTGCATTACATTTTTGAAACTGGTGTAATGCATTAATGTCAATGTATGCACAGAGTGCTTCATGCTTACGTCTTCAGACATATAAATGGTTTTTATGTATATGTTGAATATAGAATCTGTTACGTGATTTATGGTTAAATACTGAAATGCTGTGTTGCTTTGGCATCTGCTACTGAGTCTATGAGTATTTTTTTCTTTATAGTATTTTTTCTTTTTCTTTTTTCATTATAGTTTTATATTTAAATATCTGAACTAACAGCAAATTTTACAAAACAGTTGTCAAAGAGTGACTGATTTAGATGATAAAAAGAAAGTCTGGAAACAGTCTTTGATGCCTCATGATAATTCGAAACTATTTTCCATCCGTCCAATTTCTGACACGGCTTGTCTGATTCATGTAAAACAATTAGCCTATGATTCATTTGCCTGGAGTTTGCACTTGGTCTTACCAAGCCAACCTAAAGCTTCTAAGGAACTTCTTCATCTACTGAGGCATTTTTCACCAGCGCTTACATAATACCGCCCTACCACTTGCACATTCCTTTCACTGTCATTGTCATTTTTATGAAATCGTTTTAAATAGTGTAATTTATTATTTGCTTATTCATATTTTTGTCTATTAGTTAATATTCTAGAGTAAGGAGTTGTAATGGTCAGGCTATTTATATCTGATGTTTTTCAGTGGTAGCATTAAATATTTAAATTTAATTTAACTTAAATTTTAATTTAAATTATTTGCTTTTTTGGCACAGATAAACTTTTGAAGATATATTATTGCTGATAATTTGTGACATATATGTATATGTTATAGTGATATTATGTGTATATTATATGTAATAGAATTGGTATTGTGTTAGGGACACTAAAGATGCTCCAGTTCATTTCTGGGGGGTTGCAAAATTAAGAATTAATGTGTATTATGGGAACATACAAACTCAACAAGATTTTAATAATTCTTCACTGAAGCATTACACACAGATGCTGACAAAGGTGTTGTCTCTATTTCCTGGTCCCCATTGTTAATTTTTCTGTTACTTTAGCTACTACAGTTACGGTTGTTATGGAAACCAATATAGGCTTTGAAGGTTTAAAAACATCTCCAAGGACAAAGAAGGCTTCTCATTATGAAAATAAGCTACAGTGATGTCAGATGGCTTTCTTTATTTCATCACACAACATTACAATAAATGCAACACAATATTTCATTCTTTGTCAAAATTTGATGAAATTTGAAGAAAACAGATCCAATACACACTTAGTTAAGCATCAGATTTTCTAGAAAAAATTATGCTAATTCTATAGATTTAAGTAAACTGTTGACTGCATTTTATGGCTGAAAATAAATCAATCTATATAATAATACAATGGGAAAATGCATTTTAGAACAAACGTGAAATATCAGTGCATGGGGAAGCCTATAGAGACACGTAATTCTAAAGTATAAACAATAGTAGGACATACAGTCATACTTGTTAAAGCTAACAGGAAGGCCACAACTGCAGAAGCACATCGAAAAAATGTATTAACATTTCAATAATATTGTCAAAGTGCTGCTTGAGGTTAATCGTGTTATGAGGAAAGTACATGACCTCTTCACAGGGATATATGCAAATGATTCATGTAAAGTCTGACAAATTAAGTGCTACTTCACTTATTGCAAATGAAACCAGGTATAGATCTTCATCCATGTAATGTTTTTGTGAAGCAATAATCAGATTCATCAAATATTTTTGACTCATCACATTCACAGGGTCAAATGTCATCTGCTTTCAGCCATCTCTTTTCTGCCACTAAGAGGCATCACTTCAATTTTGCGGTGACCTGTCTCAAAATGTAATCAGTTCCAGACTGGCACCCACACAATGCCTCTGCAAAGTTTGAAAAAGACCCGTAAGTTTTTTGAGTAATTGGCTGACACACCAAAGCATCTGCAGCACTGGCCCAGGCAGAGACAGCGGTGGCGGCGGGAGAGGAGGATCCGAGATGAAACCTTACGTGTTCCCTGAAGGCCAGGGAATACACGTCTCATTGGAGCCCAGTTTCGGAAATGAATAAGAACTAAAAATACGAGATGAATTGCTTGTGCATAACTATAAAGTCTAAAAATCTCATGAAATCACCTAAAAGTTTTTCAATAAATACATGTAACAAGAAAATATAGCTATATATTACTGTGATTTAAAAAAAAAATAAAAAAAACTGAAAGCAGACCTTACTCGGTCAATCTCAATCGCAGTAAATTTTGTTTTGTTGTTTTACGTTATTGTCTTGTATGTATCATGTTGATAAATATGTATTATCAATTTGAAGACAATGAGAGTTTCATAGACCCATTGATCTGTAGGTCTGAAATATATAGAAGAAAAAATAAACAGCAACTTCAAATATCTATCATGTACAGTGGGATTGAGTGTCGCATTCTATATCATTTTTATACACGGAGGATATGATGCAAATCGTAAAAAAAAGAAGAAAAAAGCAGGGGGCAATATATTTCTCAGCTATGGACACAAGCAGGCTGGATTGTGACGGGGAACTCATGATAAATGCCATGGCAACCTGGGGCTGTATCGCAAAGCTGGATTTTTGGGTTAGCAAGATATCTTGTCACATTTAAGGTAGTCTGGGCTCAACATAAGTGAACGAAGTGAACCTCAAATCTGTCAAGTTATTTACCTAACCAACAAATCTTGCCTTGTGAGACAGGCCCCTGGTAAACCAGGCATTAAGTGATTTAGTCTTATTGTTGGTACTTACTTACTTTTGTTAAGAGAAAAAAAATTAAAACTAAAATAGAATTCAAACAAAAAGATACTATTTTAACCTGTTAGCTGAAAAACATATGTTTATATCAGCTGAAAATGAAATGTATTACACCGATACATAATATATATATATATATATATATAATTATCATCATCATCATCATCATCATCATCAGCACTATTATTGTTGTCATATTGCTATGAAGCATTAAGTACGAAATACGAATAGAAGAATAGAAGTAGACCCAAATGGTGAAATGAGAAAAAGCTATGTCCCACTCTTCCTCTGCAAAGTCAGATAATGGTTCATACAACCAAGCTAATGTTCTAGCCCTATCTGCAAAACAGGACAGCATAGCTTTGGTTGTGCTAACTGTAATTTAGTATTATTTTTCATTCATATAGAATCATCATAATTAAGTGTGCTACTTAGTGGCACAACTACTACAAGGCAGGCAGGAATAATGGCTTCTACTGAAACATGGATGACTGTTGTGGCTCTGGGTGAAATTTGGATGCTTTTCTTATCCTGAGCTGACGTTTTTTCAACTGGTCTTTTTCATTATTATGTCATGAAAAGACATGTCAGGGCAATTTATTTTTAATTAAAATTAGTGAATGGCCTTAGCAAACAGTATATTAGAATTTCTGTGAGAATTCTATAAATATGACAAATTAACATTTTCATATGCTGTCTCTTATTTATGCCTTGCTATCCTCACAGCTTCTTGACTTATATTAGTAACTTCTGATTGTGAGATTACAAATAGAACCAATATTGTAAACATTTATGATGCTAAATGTATTGTGGAAATTTATTTGATAGTAGCTTAGCTATTTTTTAGAAGCAGCAGGAACTGCATTTTCCTCATGCCAGCATCCTAACACCAGTGTAAAAAGCCTGATAATTCCGAAATTAATGTGAAAAAACATGGACTAACATGCTGACACATTTATGATTTAAAAAGGCATGTTTTATTTTTCCTGGGGCTTCGTTTCTCATTTCCTCTTCCAGATTTCTTATCCATAATATTGGTTTAATCATTAAAATCTTTTACCAATGAGTGTTATTTCACTTCCCATAATAGACTGATGATAAAAATTACAGTAATAATAGTAACAGTAAAAAAACACTAGAGTCCATTATCGTTATCATTATAATCATTATTGCCGTATCGTAATATATTTTTTTATTTTATTAACAGCCATTTTATAAAGGAGTTGCTAAGGCAGACACCTGTCACCAGTTTAAAAATATTTAGTTATTTAGTAAAATGCACAAATATATCAGTTTAATTTTAAAAATGCTAATAAGATAGTTCAAAATTGTGTGAGGAAATGACAAAGGAACCACTGACCTACTATTTGGTATTTCCAATCCACTTCTGCATATATTTGGACTACAGGGGAAAACCAGATAACCTGGAAGGCCCCCCTCTGCCCAAACAAAGGGAGAACTTGCAAACCCCACACAAAGCCCAGGTAGGGACTCAAACTCGGGTCCCAGCGGTGTGAGGTAATAATGCTAGGTACTGCACCACCCCCAGTTTGAGGAAATTATGGGGAGGCTTCTCTGTAGGAAAAAGACAATAAAATGTAATTTTAGCAATTACCAGTAGGTGTCAGTATACTTATGCGATACCGGTATTTTCAAATTCCATCCAGCCTTCCAACTTCTGCTTTTCCTGGTTTATTATCCAGCTTTTTACATACATATTTTTGTGTAGCCTAAATATTTTCGAAATTTGTTAACAATTCTGTACATTTTTTAGAACATTAAACGTTATTCTGCATTTCTTATCTTAATAATCAGTGTCTTTTGTCATTTTTAAGGATTGATTGTTTGCCAATGCGATTAAGACAACACATTTTGTTTGTGTTTTTGTATACTTCATAAGCAAATAAATACAGTAGGAAAACTTGCAGAGATACATGAATCTGAAAAATTAGCCACACACTTCTTCAAACTCAGGTTGTGCATGTATATATATATATATATATATATATATACATACATACACATATATACACACACACACACACATATATATGCAGCCAAAATTATTAGAACACTTGGCATCTACAAAGTGATAATTATGCTCTATAAACGATAGAACAGAGCCTTCATAAGGAGAATCACTGTGCCAAGTCCGGACCTCAACCCCATCAAACACATTTGTGACAATAAATTAACTGGACAGATCTATTGTACATTTAAAAGAAAGCCTTTGGCTTGAGTTGCAGAAGGCATGGGATACCATTAGTGTTGAAGTTCTCAGGAAATACATTGACAGTATGCCAGAGAGATGTGCTGCTGTAATTGCTGCAAAAGGTGGACATACCAAATATTAAAGTTAAAAGTGGATATTATTATTTATCTTCCTATCATACTGAGGACCTTTCATTCATTCAACACAAAGAGAGAGAGAATGTCTATAAGTACACTTTTCTTTTCTGTAGATTTTTGCTAAATATTTGTGATGCCCCAATTTTGTCACTTATTTCAAACAAAACCTAAGTGAAGTTCCTCAATAGCCACATTTTTTTTGTGAATTTCCTATACTTGTGAGGTCCTTTGGTACCCCAGCAAGGTAAAAGGTAAAAGGTTTGTATCACACGGTGGGCATATCTGGTCCCCAAAATGTAATAATCACAAACACACACACACACACACACACACACGCACACACACAACCACACACAATACTTTGCAGAAAAAGAAGTGGTATCCCATTAACTCAGTGCTTTTTCAAGACTTTGCATGGCCCGTTATAGGTTTACAATAGAACAGGAATGCCTGGGCAGGAAGGAGATTTAATTGTCTTACAACCCACCTCTGTGAGTTACTATGAAGATTACAAGTACCCACTGATTATACCATTGGCCAGCATAAGGGACTCTTATGCCTATATTGCTTATTCCTTTTTCCTTTTTATTCTCTTTGAAAGAGACCAAATGGACCCCAGCAGGTGAAAGTAAAGAAACCTGAAAGGCCTCCTCTTTGGCCACACAATGATAATAGCCCAGCCTTCCTCTTTTTCCCACATTAAGAAAAAACTGATTAAATCTCTTCCTATAAGGCATTGGTGGAAGGTGCAAAACTAAAACTAACAAAAGCGACAAAGACCAAAAAGACAAGTCTTTCAAGTACAGGCAAATACTAATAAAGATTTATACGTAATTATACGTGGATGTATGTATATGTGTGTGTATATGTTTATACACATACAATTTCACACAATTTCACCCACCAAAAAAAAAAAAAAGTGTCACCTGCCATCAGTAACTACTAATATGCTAAAAAAATCTACATCTGTGAACTATATATGAAATTGTGTGTACGGATAAAACATACACACACATATGTATTTATATATGTGTATTTATTAATTATATCACTGAATATATATTTTTTTCCTGAAGCTAAAAATGATTGAATATTGGGTGGTTTTATTGATTTGTACTATTCATGTTGATTTGCATTATTGAATTTTTGCTTTCAGTTAGCTCCCTTTCCATGGTTCAACTTTTTTTGTGAATGGTATTTTCAAAACTGAATTTGTCAGTTGAAATGTATTTTCACCAATATACATTATTGCATTATGTTTAAAAAAAAAAACAACATCATCATTTATATGCATTTTGTTTTACATTGTATATAAAATATACATGCGTGTACATGTCATAAATTGTTTTAAATGTTATAAAGAGTGTATAAAATCTACATGTATATATAGTATGTAAATCTCCACTGAATGAATTTCACATCTACAAAATTTTATCAAAAAAATTATACTTGAAAAAGGAGGCTGTATCTGCATTCATGCATTGTACTGTGTATCACATTTTATTCTTACTGAAATATCGCATTTTAGTTATAAAAATATTTATAACGTAAAAAGTTCAGCAGCACAGAACAAAGATATTCTATCTAACATGGAAGCAGAGTCTTAAGATAAAACACTCTACTGGTTTGTTTCGTTGTATTTGCATGCACGTGTTTGTGCGTACATGTATGTGAGAAACACAAACAGAGACAGAATGTCTATAAGTACGCTGTTCTTTTCTGCAGATTTTTGCGAGACATTTCTGATGCCCCAAACAAGCAATGTTGTCACCTTCACTCTTTTGTCATTTATTTCAAATCCAGAATTCTGACAAGTATCCCATAAACACCTTCTGATTGAACCCAAGCAAATTCTGTCTGGCATAACACTCGAATAACAACCATATTCCATGTTCATTGTTATATACGTCCTTATACAAGAAAGAATAACATTTCAGTTCAGTGTCTACATCACACATGGTGCAAATGTATTCTAAGAATCCACAATGTAATGTTTAATTTGTATAATGTCCAATATTTAAAAAAATCATACCACAGTATTAGGTCTGTACTATTCTCTTCGCTGAAACAGCAGGGGGCAGTGTACATGATGCAGGCACAAATGTGATTCTGTTGAAGGGTCATGAGAGGGGTTAAGGTTGGTTGTTAGTCCAGGCAGTGCAGGGCACAATGCATTAGTTCACCCTGGCACATGCAGGCAAACATTCACATGTACACCCTTTGGGCAATATACTGTGTACGCACACATACACACACATGTATATATACATGACTAAGCAAACTGCTAGACTACTCACTTACCTTAGTCACACATGAGACTCTTCTACTGGGGCATGGACTGACATCAAGCAACAAAACTGACTGTAGAGTCATATGGACACTGACTGCTGACACGGCCAAAGGCTTTGAAGATCACCTGTCACTTCTAACTTCAAAAGAAATCTTACTGAGTATTCTTTCCTTGCCCGATCTTCCCATGAATATGGGAAGCCAGTTATGAGCCAAAGCTGTCTGTGCACATACTGGAAGTCTTGAATCCTAGCAGAAATTATTCTATAACTTATACAGTCCATCAGTTATAGTCTGAATCAGAATCAGAATCAGCTTGATATGCATAATATCAGTAATAGTATTTGGTAAATCTGCATTTCTAACATTAGGATAAAGTAAAACCATGACCATAGTCAAAGCCTAAGCTTTCTCATCTGCAGAAAAAGACTGATAAAAGCTGCAAATTGAGTATTTCTTTTTTCGTCTGTTAGTTTTTTTATTATCATTATTTTTACACCTGTTTTATTCACTGAAGTCCCTGATTTCTGCTATTTTCCCGGCAGGAAAAAAAAGAACATTTACTGTCTTCTACAGGCAATCATGTGACGTGACATAAAACTGACATTGCGCATGTCTCACTTATGATTTTAATCCATTTAGGCATTTAAGCATTTAGTTATTATGCCAATACCAGGTGGAAGGGTCTATGACAGGAGGCCTTGTGAGACTCAGCTTGGATGCATTTCCACCTGAATGTGAGAGAAGGAGAAGACATGGGGGGGGGCACATTTTCTGAAGTAGCTGCCATGTGCTCATGGTGCCATCAGTGGCTTCTATTTCAGTGGTTATCAGAATGAAAAGCTGTAGGACTTGGCCACGGTTACCTTTTCCAAAAGAATGTATAAGATATCAAAACATGCTGGAGTCCAACATCTCTGAAGGAAGGAATGGATGTGGCAATCTGAGTAATCTATTAATATGTATCTAATCACTATTCCTCATGCAGTGTTTAATTTTAATAGCTATTCCTTATGCACTGTTTACTATCATTACTGTTCCTATCTGGTATTGAAATAGTAACTCTTAGGGTCAAAGTTTTGTAATTATCAGCCTAAATAGCTATAATAACTGAACATCAGACATGGGATGTTCAGTTATGGGACAGATTTCAGAATCTGTCTTTTATTCTCTGTACTTAAGCCGTAAGGAAGGGGCATCTTTTCTTAATTCATAAATATATATGATTACATTGTTTACTTCCTATTCCATTCAGGAAGCTTCAGCTATGGCTCTTTAAGACCCTTATAGTCATATTAAGGTTGGACAGGCAGAAGTGCAAGACCCAAGGGACCTCATCCATTTAACCCCTGACCCTAATGTTAGCTGGACAGCTGCCTGGCTAAAGGAATGCTCTAACGTCCATGTAATCCACTCGTACTGAATGAGCCAACAAGTCTACCAGCTGCCCTTTCCACTTCATCAACAGCAGCAACATGCTGCTAACTAATTTAATGACAAAACCAACAAACTCTTCTTCCTGGGCGCCATATTGCTTCCCTTCTGTCCATGTGACAACGACCTCCCAATCCCCCTCCCCAGCCCCCGCCCGCCAACCCCAATCCTTCGTTCAACACTGGCCCCTTTGAGCAGCTTCTGGCCGGACCTTGTCTAGAATCCCAAACACAAAAAAAGAAATAACCTAAAATTATGCTTGCCACAAGTCTTTTGCACTTTTTTTTTAACAGATCTCAATAATTAAATAAAGCTTGAATATTTTAGGTGTTTTGCATGTGTCTCTCACATTCACTTTGTTAACTGAACAAATATTTTTGTGTGACACCTGGAAACATCTGCACCAATGAGTTCAACATTTTACCTTTTTCGCCTCATGAGAAATATATCTATTTTTAAAAATGTAATTCTGACTATTCACTAAGAGTCAGTGACTTTGCTTTGTTTATCAAGACACGTGTTGTAAGGTCAATTATAGTACACTGCAATATTTATCCCTTGTTTGCTTTTGGGTCAAGTTATGTTTTCTTTTTAAAAACCTTAAAAGAGAGAAAAAATTTTAGTCATCTACACCATCTGCAATACTTTTGCCTCCAGAACTGCTTCATGGTTAGGTAGTTAGTGTGTCATCTACACCATCTGCAATACGTTTGCCTCCAGAACTGCTTCATGGTTAGGTAGTTAGTGTGTCATCTACACCATCTGCAATAC
>JAODKN010000041.1:23669319-23687330 GCA_026774425.1 Petrocephalus zakoni | reverse complement strand
GTGTTACCTTTGCAGTTGGTTTTACTGACAAAGGGCATAAGATGAAGGAAAACTCAGGGTTACAGGGGGTGACAGAGGTAACCAACAGAGAAATGGCAGAAAAATAAAGGATGGGCTTTGGACAAGAGGCCATATTTTTTCCTTTGAATGGACTGTACCAACAAATTATATTCAGTAATATCTCTCCCTGGCTAGATCAATGGACTGCTTGGGGGCAGAGCACAACATATTGGCACAATATTGATTTCAGAGCACAACTTTATTGCCAAATAATGCACAAATTAATTTGTCAAAGGAGAGACCTTGAGCAATTATTACATAATTACAAGGCAAGTGTTAATAAATGTAGGCTGAACAATTTCTACTGTGATCAAAGGCTCTTTGCAATATAAATGGTTAAACTGCCACAAACATAATAGCTGTTTCAGAAATTACAAAACAAAATTTCATCTGTATGACTTAAGAGGACCATGAACAGATTGGATTGGACTTGAGCAAATTATTTTAATCTTTCTGGCACATGCAAATTGAAGCAAAGGGAATTTTACACATTTTTAAACAGAAACCAACACATTCGAATTCAGCACAAATTCTATATAAAAATGTCACAAGCAGGAAGGACCCACAGTCAGCGGAAGCTGTTTAGTCACCAGAGGAGTGCTTTTATTTACAGTGCAGGTAGGTCAATGGGGGGGGAGAGAGAAAGCAGAAGTGTGACGCTTCCAGGTACATCATCGGGGCTGTTCTCTCTGCGTCCTGCTCTACCAAAGTGGCAGTGCAAGCTTCCGGGACTCTGCCATCACAATAAGCTTTGCTAACTGCATATTTTATTCCAATATAGCATTTTATTTACTAAGCATAATGCATGTGTGAAGGTGCATTTTACCGAAGGCTAGTTTGCTTCAGCATGTCACCACTGCTATAAATGGTAGTGGAAGATAAACCAGAGCTTTGAATTTCCTTACAGCTGCATGAGCAGAAGGTGACGAGGTAATCACTGCAACACATAATAGCGGGAAATTTACAGGATGGGAATACTGGGCAATTAGTATCAGAAAAGCCGTATATAACAAGGGCATTGCCATTGTAACTATGAAATACAGATTTCTGGCCCTCATAATTCTTCACTATACATCAGTTTGGGTCCATCAAAAATCTTCACCAATATTTCTGTTATTCTGCAAATAAAATGCATATTAAACATATTCCATGCACCCTTCAAAAGAAAACTACAGTCATGCATTCATAATAATTACAAAAACGTATTGCCTGCTTCAGAATGACTTCACATTAGAGGTAGATCATGAAACCACACATTGAAAACACATGTACATTTCTATTACAGATATAACAGCAGAATTACATTTATGCATGCAAAGGAAAGGAGTACCAGGTGCGCAATTCTCAATATGCTTACTGCTGTATAATATGCATTTAACAAAGAAGCAGTGAGGAATACTAAGGAATAAACGGGGAAAAGGAGGTAAAGACAGGAATAAAAACAATGCAGTCAAAAGTTCCGCCAGGGTACCTACTTCTTCAGGAAAACAAATGTCTGGTACAACCTAAACTTATCTTTTACCTGAAGCCCGCCTTTGGTTCAAACCAACAATAAAATTCACCATAAATATTCAGAAATACCTCATCCTTTCCAAATACCACACTTGCACTTACCAATTTAATTTGTAAACATACAAAAAAATTCATATATATAACTCAGAATGCATAAATTTTGTATAATATGACAGCATATTCAAAATGGCTTCTTCCACCAGCCCATAAGCCTGGTATGTGCAGTGCAGGACAGGTATGTATTAATAATCCCCACTGGTCACCCGTAAGCAGGATGGAAGACTGGCAAGTTATGGTTTGACGGTGTTTGTGTGTATTATAACGGACAAGAGCTAATTGCAATATCTGGGCATGCACAATACGTCAACATAGCAGGGGTGTGTATGTGTGTTGTTATAATTGCTCACTGTATTACGCGGTAATTTAGAACCTTTATACAAGCCTTTTTTATTTTATTGGTTTCACATTATATAAACTGCCGTTTGCTGTTATTTTTCCGTGACTTTATAGTTCAAATTCAGATGCATGGCTTATCTCATTCGTCTCAACACTGACTCCTATTATCAACCCAACAATATAAACTATGAAGACATGCCGTGTATTATATTCATTTTTTAAGATCTAGCACTGGTCATCTCTGGCTTAACTTAAATATTTTCTAGTAATACTAAGTAGCCCTCCAACTTACAAAGAAAATTTGAGGGCTTGTGGTGCGATTGGCCCTCTAGCAACTGTAAAAACTTTACGCAGTCCCGAAACGGCAGACAGAAGGCTGCACGAATCACAAAGGGGATGCGATGAAGCCCTCATGAGCCTCGCCCTCTGGAGATCCACTGGGGTCAGGCCTGTTGAGGATCGGACCTGGTGTGGTGCTGGGGCTTCAGCACCTGCACAGCAGAACTCAGGCTTGAGGGGGCCTCTCCAGGTAGGTTCTCTCTCTGGCACGATGGCGAACCTCTCCTTCTGTCGGGGAAGCTTGGTAAACTCCACATTTCAGTGACAGCATTCTCTGAGATACGGAGACCGGGGAGGAACAGTACCTGCATTGTTAGAGAGTGTCACTTATAGCCACTATGGCCATGTGGCATGTTTCTGGGGGTGGGATTGGACCACATGTTGGCCGGTGGGGGAGGGGGGGGTGCCAACTAGGATCCAGAGGTATGCTTTAACAAAAGAACACGATTGTTTTTTTTTCCCTAAGCATAAACAGAATTTCTTTATTTTGTTTTACAAAAGTTTTCTATGACAGGCAACACGTGGATTAACTAAAAGATTCTCATTTCTTTCTGTCTCCTTCATTGAAAATTATCATTATTCATTTTGTCATCTTGAACTTGCAAACCAATACACAGCTGTAGTGCAACATCTTTCCATACCTGAGAGAGAACCAATTCCATACCAGAGACAAGTAAATCCAAATTTCTATAGAATTAAGTGGAAATATTATGAAACAATTGCATCAGACTCTGTAAGCCACTTACGATATCCCACTCCAGTTATTATGCATTATGTATTCAAGAATAGAGTCAGCAAAGAATGGGTATTTTTCTAAAAATTAGAATATGAAACAATTTTATTAGTAATTTTGAGGCGCTGCCTTCACGTCACAGTCTCTGCTGGAGGCATGGGTTCGAATCATACTTCTGACATTCATTTGGGGCAGGCAGGTGGTGTAGTGGTTAGGGCACAACTGTGTAATCGAAAGATTAAGTACCGCTGAGGTGCCCTGCGCAAGGTACCGTCCCCGGGTGCTAACGTAGCTGCCCCCCGCTGAGTCATGATGTCACATGGGTTAAAAGCAGAGGGCACATTTCATTGTTACACGCTATGGCATGTCAACAATGACAATTAATCACCTTCATACTGACTGGTTACTGATCCCATTTAAGTTAAGAGAATAGTCACCATCTATCTGAAATCAGTAATATAACGTGCACAACACACCTTATGGGTGACTCTGTGTTGTTTCAACCGAATATATTATACATAAATATTCTCCTCTGCTTGCCAAATAACACTGCACTTTTCTTAAAAGACATATAGTACAGTATATGGCCATAGCCTACAAACAGACTGAGAGTGCATATATGCTCATCCTTCTGTCGAGAACCACAGTGTTGCGTATCGGCCAAACTCAGGTTCTGGTATTTCATTTGTTATCACAACCACCTTCTTTTTTCAGAAATGATAGAGTAAAAAAGGCATGCTGGTAAACCAGGTCTACCTATGAGATCCCTGGAGCAGAGAGGGAATTCCTCTGATACAGACGCCTTCAGATAACACCCTGGGGAGAGCAGCTGAATGAGCTCCTGGTCTGCAAATCGAAACCTTTCTTATTAGAGTAAGTGGGACAGCAGCAGGACTTCATGTCTTTCCCACCTAACGAAAAACCGAAAAAGAACAGTACTGGCTAGACCCAGATGACTAGCATAAAAATGACGTAAGTCACTCTTAATTACAATAAATAACACAGATACCAGGTATCAGTAATACTAGGTACCTTGTATATTTAGAAAAACTGAATTTCAGGTATTCTTCAAATTTTAAAATTAAAAAATATAGGAACTGCAACAAATTCATAAAGCTGATATAAAAAGGAAATGTAATAAAATGTGCTGACCAATCATCAAAAGTCCAATCATTATACCTGGATAATAGAAATGAATAAAATTAAACAAAAGTTATAATTTTCAGGCTCTGGAACCTCCCGTGACCCTGACTAGGACAAGCGGTTACAGAAAATAGAGAGATGGATAGATGGATGAAATTATAATACTCAGTAACCATGTGCTGGACCTAAATCAATAGAATAAATTCTAATAATAAACTGAATGACCATGTCTAAATAAGTGTTAAATAATACTTTAATAAGTTTAAGAATGAACACAGACACCCAGTGTGTACCAAGTGGAAAAGAATGTGATATACCAAAAACCAGTTAAACCTTACGAACAAAGTGGCATTTATGTTATCTTCTCATTAATTCATGTAGTTCTATTATATGCTACTAAATATGTGAATACGACCAATATTTAGGCTGTTCATAAAGGCCTTCCATAAACTAAAATAACTTCATATTAGGACTGGGCTTGACTTAAAATTTTTTGCTTGATTACAATTAATAAAGAATTATTTATTCAATATGCCTTTTTAGACTGCCCTTATAGTTCTCTGACAAGGTCTGTACTGTAAATTGCTGAACTATTAAAACTGGGATATTCTTATAACTAATTCAAATACAGCAGCACATATCTTTGTGATTGTAAAATTATTTAAGAAAACACACATGGAGACAAACTGTTTATTGTATATTTCGAACAGTTATAATCAAGCACACCGCTCTTAAGGCAAGTGTCTTGTGAAAAAGGTCACATTTTAAATAAAAAATATTCGGTAATATTCGGTGATTGTGTTCCAAGTGATTAAAGAAATTAGTGGGGTTACGTTTGATAGCAGAAATTGTTTCTATGCAGCGTTTGAAGACTCGGTATCAAAACGTGCCCAAATGACACGGCATTCTTTTTGGGACACCCTCTTAGGGTTGAGGCCAGTTTGCTGGCTTGGTGTTGGTGCTCCTGTCATCTATGCCGCCAGCTTTGCTTTGAGACTGTTTATTGTTAAAGGGGTTATTGTTAAATATTACCGCATTTTAATTGTCGGGAATTTTAATATTCATATATGCTGCAACTCCAAAATTCTAGTCAAAGGTTTTTTGCAAGTGTTAAATTCATTTAATCTCACACAATCTGTGAATGCCCCCACGCATGAAAAGGGTCACACACTGGACCCTGTTCTGTCTCAAGGCATAAATGTATAACTGCCGACTCCAGGAGCCCAGCTGTCTTGGTATTTTTAGACCTGTCGGCAGCCTTTGACACAGTAACCCATGAGATCCTCCTCTCACACACTGAACGCTGTGTAGGTATTAAAGGTACTGCCCTTAAATGGTTCCAGTCATATCTGTCCAGCAGGATTTTTTCTGTTTATCTAGGCCAGTACCCCAAGGTGGGGAGCCCCGCCACACTGTGGGGTCCCACAAGGCTCCATCTTGGGTCCTCTCCTGTTCTCATTGTATACACTGCCTTTGATCGATCTTCAATAAATATAATATTTCTTTTCATTCTTTTGCAGATGATATCCTAATTTATCTCCCCTTACAAATAAATAAGGATGGAATAATTGCCTTGCAAAATTGTATAAAAGGTGAAGTTAAATCATGGAAGGAATCAAATTTCTTACTCTTCAATGGAAATAAAACAGAGATTATTATTTTTGGTAAAACTGATCTCCTTGATGGGGTTGATAGTGCTCTTGGTCCGTTAGCCTCATATAGTCGCTCTGCTGTCAGAAATTTAGGAGTGATTCTTGACAGTGTGTTTAAATTGGACAAACATATAAGCTCCGTAGTTAAAACTTCTTTCATCTGAGGACTTTAGTGAAGGTAAAGCCTTTTCTTCCTCAAAATGAATTTGAGCGAGCCATCCATGCATTTATTATATCCCGGTTGGCAAAGCACTATACTGTGGGCTAGCAGTTGTCCCTTCATCTTCTGCAGATGGTCTAAAATACAGCAGCACGATTGTTGACTGGAAAGAAAAAGCGTGACCATATCGTTCCTGTACTGGCCTCTTTGAACAGCCTTCCTGTAATTTTCAGGATCCAGTTTAAGATTTTATTACTTGTTTTTAAATCAATTCAGGGAAAGGCACCTGATTAATTGACCGAGTTGTTGCACCACTATTCTCCAGTCAAAGCACTAAGGTCAACATCTCAGCTGCTTTTAGATGTTCCACCTTCTATATTAAAGACCAGAGGTGACAGACCATTTTCTGTCGCTGCCCCTAAACTATGGAACACTCTGCCCTTTCATATCAGAGCTGCTCAGACCCTTGAAAGTTTTAAGTCTCTGTTTAAGACACATTTATTTGTATTGGCTTTTAATTCCAGTTGTGCTTCACATTTATTACTATTTACTTTATAGTTTAATTAATCACTATTTTATAGTTATACTGATTAATTTATGACTATTTATTTTATAGCTTAGTTCTACTGATTAATTTTAATATAACATTTTTTTTATTCTTTGCTTTTTATTCTTAACTTGTTACACATGTTTGTTCACAAGTACATGACATTTACAGGATATTTGGCCTAAAACCCAGAGAAAATTAGCCTTGGTATTCACAGACAATTATAGAAAATTGTTCTGGACACTTTGGTAGTATGCTGACTGATCTTTTCCTGGGGACGTTGGCAAGGCTACAAGGGCCTCCCAAAGCTGGGGAAATTAAACCAGCATGGGCACACTTATCTCACTCTGTCCCCCTGACCTCAGCCAGGCAGGGGCAAAATGAAGGTGGCGGACGGCTGACAGAGATAACCACCCCCCATGAGAGGTCATGCACCTGGCTTCCGCTACAGCTATCTCCAATGACGTTAATAGTGATGTCATCAGAACTCTATGTGTAACAATTAAGAAAAACTAGCTAAATATCTGCACATGACTGCCTTCAACTAATAAATAAAACATGTTTCTATTGTAAAAAAAATAAACGTCACAAGGTCATATGCAAACCACACAACACATAATTCAAATAGTCCTGAAAAGCACAAATAACTCCAAAGCTTACTAACACCAACCGAAGATCAAAAACTGGTAGCGCACTCAGCAGGTTTCAGCTTTTATGTAACATAATTCAATTCATTTATATATAGAGCCTTTCACAACTGAGAAACCCCAAGCTGCTTTAAAGAGTGTGTTGTGATACATTACAACATCATTAAGACTAATATATAAGAATAATACAAATACAGGGAAAATGGAGGACAAAGAAATGAAAGGAAGAAAGCCAGATGACAACGGAGGAGAGGAACCAAAAACTCTCAAGTAGGAAGAGAAAAGGTCAGCTGGCTACCCAACAGCCCGGGCACGCTAACATTACTGAAAAACAAAAAGAAGCAGTGGGCTTGCTTGCTAAGAGCAAACTGTGATCAAAGTCAAAGCCAAAGCCAATCAATGAGTCTGTTCTCCACACCGGCCTGTGTAGAGTGGCAGATAGAAGTCTGCACCCCCAATGTTACAATTCATAAATCACATACACAATCTCACCCTTCCATGGAACTGAACCAGGCCCAACTGGAATCTATCCAGTATGTTGTGTGCCTCCAAGTGTGACTGAAGTTGAGCAACAACTATCTTCTCCAGAACTTTGGACAAAAATGGTACATTATGGAGCTGTTCCACCGCACGAAGTACAGTACTTTTGGTACGGTACTTTCACTTTTCCATTGACTTCCGGTCAATTACCAGTACCAAAAATTCAAGTACCAAAAGCGCCAAACCAGTTGGGGTACTTCGTTGGTACTTCGGTACTTGGTGGCATAACGCTTTTGTTTTGTCGATTGGTCATGCAAATAGACTGATTCTGAAACACAATGCGACTGCTGTCAGAACCTCCGAACGCCAAACTCAGAAATCAACAATAAACAAAGGAACAAATAGGTAATTACGATCTGGTCGGAAGAACAGGATACATGTTATGGCATAACAAGAAGTATTTTATTTAATATACTAGGACAGTGTGGTATTGGAGAATTTCAAAATATAGCGATGTGATTTTGTTGTAATAAATATTGGGGTATTTACAAAGCAAAAATGGGTTAAAATAAATTTCTCACAATCCCGTCTAGGAGCGATTTAAATGGCAAGGATGAGAATGATTATGATTGTATTGGAGAACGCATGCAGTGCTCACGCAGTGGAGGTATACTTTCAAGGGATTCCAGGAGGGACAGGAAACTTTTGCTGAAGACATCAGTCTCTATGTCCACATGTATGTTGAAGTCTCCAAGTATTATAATATTCTCTAAGTTCTCCAAAGTTTTCCAAATTCAGTCAGAAACAAAAAGTGTATGGTCCAGGTGGTCTGTATTCTTTAAGAATGTAAATGGGTGGGTCAGATGCCATTTGAAGTAGAATTGCTTCAAAAGTTGTAAAATCTTTGCCCAGAGCCACATGGTATCAGTAAGACACTAATCTCCTCAGGTGAGGCTTCAACAAGAGGAATAGTGTCTGTGACTCTGAGCCAGGTTTCCATTAAAAAACACAGGTCTGAACCACTGTCAAGCACCATGTTGTTGACAAGATGTGATATGTTTCCTAAACAGAGAACATTCAGTAATGAGCATTTTATAGCAGGTTTATGTTGCAGCTCATTTAATCTTATCTGTGGGACTGTCAATAAGTTATCTGCGCAGGAGCCCCCAGTGGAACATGCAGGTTTTATTCTGGGTCTAATAATGGTTACTATATTCTTTATAGGCTCCTTCAACTCTGAAATGTGGGTGGGAGGAGACTGTGTGGAACTGTGACCATCCACTTCCACATGTGTGTTCTATTTTTGGTCCTGAGTCTGTGTGTGGACGTGTATATGTTCCGTTTTCTCAGCGGTAGTCCTTTAGCATGTGGCCCCTGTTTGCACAAAGCGTAAAATGCTTAAAACGCTTGTACAAACATGCCCAAAAATGCTCTAGTTTAAATCCTGGCAACAATGGCAGTTAATCACCCTTCATAGTAACATGGGTTCCCTTGGCTTTATATGCATTCTGGAGACTTATGTCCTAGGTCAAACATCATTTTGTAAGCTCAGACCCTTCGGAAGAGTCAATATAAATCTTGTCTCGACTGGATCAGCAGCGGCAACAAGTAATCAGCTTTTCCCATGCCCAAGGGGAGGGACAAAATCAGCCCCGGACCCTCCGCTCCTCTAAACACATGCTACTCGCACAATATTGGCAGGTATATGTCCCTGCTGTCCATACCCAAATATACACCATTGCTCATGCCACCTCTAGTTTACCCAGTAAGAGCAAATAAAAGTAAAAAAGCTGTGTTTAATTGTAGTGTTTTTGCTTAATTCCATTCCTGGCTTTATATCACAAGTTTTAAAAGTAATTTCCAGTGTTTGTTTTCAGACAAAACGTCCATGATTTGGATGCTACTGGAGATAGGAATGCTGTGATCAGCATACTTTGGTGGGGTTTTTTCTCTGGTACTCTGATTTTGTCTTACAGTCCAAAAGCCCATGGTTATGTGAATAAGTGTTTCGAAGTTGTCCTTATTGTGTGATTATGTGTGCTCCATCTATGTTCTGTGCCCTGTGTTTTCTGGAATAGGATCCAGGCTAGAATTGCAGCAGTATACTAATTTCACAGTATACCACGGTGTTGTAGGACAGCCTTGTGATGCAAAAAAATCAATTATGGTAAGTTCTATTTTTCCTCCCAGTCCAGTGACCATGCACAAAAACTAAATTCCCCTAACGCAAAGAACAACTTAAAGTACCTAAAGAAAATTATTTGCACCAAACACATACAGGGGAAAAAATATCATGTGTAGGGCAACCAACACCACAGTTTAAACCATGTGCAACATCCTTTGCAGTAGCCAGCCTTGCCTTGGTGGCCCCACAACTGTCAAAAATAGGCTAAATAGGCTGTTAATGATTAGACTGAACCAAAACTACCACATTAAAAAGCAATCATCTCCACGACAAATAAAGCCAAACAGACATCACACAACCTAGTACAGTTAATTAAAAATTAGCATACATATATTAGGTTTTTTTCCACAATTAAAAAAAATCAATTACTTTAATAAACTTCTCCTAAACACCCTTCCCAACTAAATATACACATTACCTGGTGATTTAACTAGCTTAGCTTCATTTCCCACCCAGCTACATTTCCCAGAAGCCCTGAGTTTGTAGCTCTAACACCTGATCCCAGAAACAATGGTGCTTCCCTGGCATCAAACTTAACAAGGAAAATATCCCTGCCTGTTTCGGACAAGAGTGTGGCATGGTGGTGTGGTGGTTAGCACTGTTGCCTCACACCTCTGGGACTGGGGTTTGAATCCTGCCCCATTTCCATGTGTGAGGAGTTTGCATGTTCTCCCCATGCTGTTGTGGGGGTTTTCTCCAGTTTCCCCCCCACCATCCAAAAGCATGCTGGAGCTGATGGGCTTTGCTAGATTGCCTCTGTGAGTGTGACCAGCAATGGGCTGGCCCCCCATCCAGTGTTGTTGCCTGTGGCTTCTGGGATAGGCTCCAGACCCCCCATGACCCTGTTAGAATAAGTGGGTTGGACAATGGATGGATGTTTTGGGCACAATCAACAATTAACAGAACCATAGGCTTCTGGAAGACATGAACCAATCAAAAGTCGATGGAATGGACTCCATTACACAGGGTATGAAAATTGATGGTTATCATACCATGTACATTTGCTTATTACCATTATTGAAAAATAAATGCAGAACGGAGAGCCTCAAGTGCCTGTCAGACTCGACAACTGGTGCTATCATGCGAAATCTCGGGTCCTTTGTTGAAACGGGAGATTTTTTTTTATTTTCAAAAGAGACATTAAATCATGTCACTACCTGATCCATATACCACCTGCCCGACATGTACCTCTGCCCATGTGAGTCTGCCCATGCATTTTCGAGCATGTGTGCACCACAGTTTCTGGCACTATCCTATCCATTCATCTGGTAAACCATTTTACGGTAAACCATTTTGTCTGCAGTAACAGCAAATTGGAGTGGTACCTTTATTGATTAGCGAGAATCGGTGTTAATGTTCGAAATATCTGCAATATCCCATATTTTAATCGGTTGAAATTGCTGCTATCCAGTAACATGGTTCAGCCGCTCCCCAGGTTACGATGGGGTTACTTTCCCCAAGGCGAAAATGCATTTCAATACAGTACACCTAACCTAACAAACATCATAGCATAGCCTAGCCTATCTTAAAATATGCTTAGAACACTTGCATTAGCCTTGGTCAAAATACCCATCGCAAAGTCGAAATATCGTAACCCTGGGAGCTGCTGTATTTGGTTCACTCTGAACTGAAAAACACTACAGTGCCTGTTGCGTTGGTGAACAGCAATTTAGGCCATTCATCCCTGCAGATGATAAACCTCCCCACAGCATGCCACCACCATGCTTCACTGTGGGAATGGAGTTCTCAGGGTGATGGGGAGTGTTGCCTTTGCACCCCACATGGCATTTTCCATGATGGCTAAAAAGTTCAGTTTTAGTCTCATCTGACCAGAAAATCTTCTTCCATGTGTTCGGGGAGTCTGCCACATGCTGTTGGGAGTACCCGAAGCGCGTTTTCTTTTTATTTCTGTAGGTAAAGGCTTTTTTCTGACCACTCTTCCATAAAGCCCCACTCTGTTGATTGTACGGCTTAAAGCGGCCCTATGGACAGATACTTCCATGTCCACTGTGGATCTTTGCAGCTCCTTCAGTAATATCCTTCCTGTCTTTGTTGCATCTCTGATTAATGCCCTTCTTGCCCAGTCTGGGACTTTTGGTGGGTGGCCTTCTCTTGTCAGGTTTGTGGTGGTACCATATTCTTTCCATTTTGCAATGATTTATTTAATAGTGCTGCGTGAGATATTAAAAGTTTGGGATATTTTTTAGAACGCTAATCTATACTTTTCTAATCTATCTATAACCCTAATCTATACTTTTCCACCATTTTGTCTTGTTGTCTGAGTGCTTCGTTGTCTGAGTTGTCTGAGTGCTTCTTGGTCTTGCCTGCTTAGTAGTGTTGCAGAGTCAGCGTCCTTTCAGAACAGGCTGATTTATACAGCCATGAGGTGACAGACCATGTTGTTGTGTTCGGAAACTGCAGAAAACAATTTCCGGAACGTTTTTAAATAATTACATGAATTACACCACAGCAGGCTTTTGAACCGAACTAGAATGAACATTTATTGCAGTCGATAAGTACAGCTGTACACACTCCAAAGGTCTATCTGTTCTGGCACGCAGCCAGCATCCACCCGCAAAACCTGAGCACTCTTTTTAAGCACCAATCACGACACACCACGCACATTGTGGGCATTACCTTCCTTTACAGTACAAGGGTGCTTTACCTATCCTGGGGTGCCATACACCACACATGTGACCCATTGATTGCACGCAGGTTGATCTTAATCAACTATTTGAGACTAAAAGGGTATTTGGTTGAGCCAACTCTTATTTGTGATTCAAAGAAAATGGGGTGAATTCCTATGCACACTCAATATTTATTTTTTCTTCTTAATTACAATAAAAACAATAAAAAATATTTTGCACCTTTAATGTGGTGGCCATGTTGTGTAAATCAAGTGGTGCTAACCCCCCAAAAATCAATTTTAATTCCAGCTTGTCATGTTACAAAACAGGACAAACACCTATGGGGATGAATACTTTTGCAAAGCCTGGTATGTAGGGGCAGGCAGGTGGTGTCGGGGTTAGGGACGTGGCCGTGAAATCAAAAGATTGCCAGTTCAAGTCCCCAACTCATAAGTACCACTGAGGTACCCTGAGCAAGGTACCATCCCCAAGCACTGCTCCCCAGACAGTCAAGTAGGTGCCCCCTGCTGTGTCACATGGGTTAAAAAGCAGAGGACACATTTCAGTGTTGCACACTGTGAGTTAACAATTAATAACCTCTATTTGAAATAATTAGGACACACCTTTTAATTACTGAATTCAGGTGTTTCATCTAGACCCATTGCCTCTGCGATATAAAATCAAGCACCTAGCTATTCAGTCAGGTTTACACACACTTGTGAAAGAATGGGTATTTCTGAAGAGCTCGATTCAGAATTCAAGCGTGGTACTGTCATAGGATGCCACAATAATACAGTTTGTGAAATGTCTTCCCTGCTAGATATTCCACAGTCAAATGAAAGTAGTATTATTGCACAATGGAAGTGTTTAGAAACAACAGAAACTCAGAGTGCATAAAGTAACTGAGCGGCATTGCTGAGTGCTCAGCCACATAGTGCGTAAAAGTCGCCAAAGCTCTGTTGACTCAATAATTGTAGAGTGCTACACTTTTCTTGGCATTGACTCCAGCACAATAAATGTGTGCCAAGAGCTTCATGGAATGGGCTTCCATGGCTAAGCTGTATGTAAGCCGAATGTAACCGAGTGGTGAACAGCACACTGCCATAAGAAGATGGAGTAAGACCCCCCAAAATGACCCCTAACTACGCCTTCGTAGTCATATCAGCTTTCACCCAGGGATATTCAGGCAATGATTCTCCTCCTTGCTTCATGCTTGAGGCACACAGGTTCAGTTCACCGAAAAATGGGAGCAATGAAGACTCCAATACAAAAAATATATATTTTAAAAGTAATACAACAAGCAAAACTATGGAAGTGTGGTAAACCACACTCCCTTTTACAAATCAAATACTTAGCACAGGACCTCAGATTCTGGCCCACCTACACACCTTACTCAAGTTAATATGTACTCGTGGGGAGGCATCAAACAAAACCAAACCACCAGTGCACAAGGCACACACACACACATCACAGCACTGAAATCTTAGCAACCATGCACAGTGCAAAATCCCACCTTGGGGACGCCAGCCTCCCCACAGGACCCCCAGCCCAGTAGCCCCTCCCCAGTAGCTCGTAAAAGACAAAAAAAAATGCAGGTCAGTTTTAAAAGAAAAAACAATACACACATACAGAGAAAAACACAATTACAATCAATGCACTCACAACAACTCACTCTCACGGGGTCATCTAACAGTGCATTTAAAAGAATCACAATCCCAACTGTTTCTACAGGGTAATCCAACAACGGAGCAGAGTCAGTAGAATGGCACGGCAACGTTGATAAGGTAATCCCCAGCCGAAGAAATGTCTGAAACGGGAGATAGATCCACACCACCAACAGAGGCATAAAAACTGCACTAAGTCCAGGCCACTCCAGTGATAAAGGTTTACAGAGACTAATTCTCCTCTGCCCCTTTTGTGACTGTAATACCGTGGTTAGAGTTCCCACCAATGCAGCACCATTTGCCACTACAAGCTAACAGTAAACCAATCCATCACTCACATCACTCACACGTGTCACACCCCATGTCGAAAAGAATTATATCTAAGCAGTGTGACGATCGCCTGCAATACTGCCACCATAACTGATCAAGATGTCCTGAAACCCCTAAAAGTCAATTAAAACAACCTTTAGCCAACAGTAACGCTAACTAATGAGGTTGGGTACAAACACGTGATGTAGCAAATACCTTTATAAACGGAGGAAGTATTTCCAGCGACAACCTGATAGAGGTGGAGCTTCCCAAACGCTGTGGTATGCATCCTCAATGTTCTACCTTTGTGAGGTAGAATATCCTTCAATGACCAATTGGTGAAGTCCTGGTAGGCATAGCCATCCTGTCTTCACCACACTAACGTTACCAAGTGCAATGCCAAGCGTCAGATCTAGTGGTTTAAAGCTGTGTTTCCCAAACCAGTCTTCAGGGGAGCCCAGATGATCCACATATTTGCTTCCTCCTAGCAAGGCATGAGGGGCAGAACCACAGGACAGGACACAACATAACTATGGACATAGAGAAGGCAGAGGTAGGTCCAGGGACCAAAAGGGCATAAGGAGAGACAACCAACACAACACATTCCAGGATGTGGCAGACAAGCAGAAGGACAGCAGCGACAGAATCACCACAGCCAGCAATCGGGGTCACAGGCTATGGCAAATCTAAAGGAGGACAGGGTAATGGGACAGGGACAAAGATGCAATTGGAGGAAGCAGCGAATGTCCAGGGAGTCTTCTGGACCCTGGTGAGCTGGGCGGCAATCCTGGGATGCGGACCCTACTGGGCCCAGTCACTGGTGTGGCAGGCCAGCGGGCTGGAGCAGTATTGCGCAGAGGGAAATGCAGGGTTGGAGCCAGAGTTCCACGAGTGGATGGTAAGGCTGGAGCAGGAACACGCCGAGGGGACAACGTCAGGTGAACAGGAGTCAGGATCTCTGGCATAGACAGTGTGCCCCCATGTCCTCCACCAATGGATGGAGACTGAGCCAGGCCCTCCTTTGGGCCCCAGCTGAAACTGTTGACCACACTGGGACCTATGACCGGGTCAAAGCAGGAGCTGGCAGAATGTCTGGAGATCAAGTAGGAGGTAAGTGGGCAGCTAGAGACAAGGCAGGAGCTGGGGCACCTGGAGTCAAGCAAGGTGCAACCAGGACACCTGGTGCAACCACGTCCCTGTGGGACAGCACATGGGAGAGCAGCCCAGACTTCCCAGAGTCCTGTGTTGTTCGGAGGCATGGTTTCACCTGAGATGGACATAGGTGGAACGGCGTCGCATGGTGTAGGCTCGGGTGGCACGATTGTTGTGAGACTGGGAACAGGCGATGAGACTGGAGCTGAGAACTTGGGAGGAGTGGCTACTCTGGGCTAGGGGCCTGAACCTCCAGCCCTGGTGCAAAGACAAGAATGGCCTCTGGGGGCACCGCAGAAGGACAAGCGGAGGCCCCTTCCAGCCCGAAGACTGGAGGCCTGGGTGTGCGGGCAGCCACCCCTGGGCAGAGCTCCGAAGGGGCGACAGCAGTTTCTCTTGGGCAAGGCTACGGAGGGACAGCCACAGCTTCCCCTGGGCAGGGCTCTGGAGGTACTGGGTCAGGCGAGGCAGCAGCTACAGACACAGCCAGCTTCCTCTGCTTCATCTTCCTGTGGCTGAAGATGGCGGATGGAGCTACGGAGAGCTGTGGGAAGCCGGTGGGCTGAGTGGCCGCGAGTTGCGGGAGACCGGTGGGCTGAGTGATGGTGAGCTGTGAGGAGTCCGTGGGCTGAACGGCTTCACATGTACACTATACACAAACTGGACCTGGAAAAAATGGATCTGTAAGCTGCACAGATTGAGTCATCTATTTATTTATCAATCTGTCATGGCAAGGAGCAGGACTGAGAATGCAGGAGCAGGATTCAGAGCCAAAACAAGTGGGATTTATTAACGAAACTGAAAACAAATCAAGAGGTTAAGGAACCCTGGATGAGGACACATAACATCAGTGACTGGACTCGGGGCACAGGACTGAGAAGCAAACGGGAGGCAGCTGGAGTGATTCACACGACGGCTGAAATGAGAAGCAAGACAACACAAGCAACTAACGGGCAACACTAGGCAGAGAACAAAAGGGGCAGGAAGGCAGGGCATGACTCTGTCTATCTATCTATCTATCTATCTATCTATCTATCTATCTAAAAAAAATGCACAATGCATGCAGATTAGCAAACATTTCACGAACATGGTGGCAAAGGATTATTTTGGTAGTATCGTCACGATGACCACCATACTGATGCCACTTTCACGATATCAGTACTGAAAGGATACCAATGCATGTTCTTGGTAAATTATGCAAATTATGTCACTGATTTTCAGGATAAATTTATCTAAAATGAATTTAAATTGTTAATCTTTTAATTTTAATAAATTAAGCCTCACTCTACTCTAGCACATACCCTAACACCGGCAAGCATCACTCTGATTCATTCAGTTACCGAACGATAATATGTTCTGTTCAATTTATAAAGGGTATATCCACTCCCAGTTGTTTTTCATTCCTACATTATTGTTATTAAAAATACACACGACATGAATTGTATTAATATAAAATATAGTAATATAAAATATTACTAAAAAAGTGTTCTATATTACACCAGAGCAGCCCATTGGGTAGCAGTGATGCATCGCCACTTCTATGAACCATGGATTGACTCCAACCTCTGCTGACTGTGTGGGGTTTGTTTGCTATGTGAAAGTTCTCTGGTTTCCTCGTGTAGTTCAAAAACATGCAGTTTGGTTAAAAGCGTTTCTAAATTGACAATTGTATGGCTGTATGAGTGTGTGCCCTGTGATGCATTGTACTATGACTCATGCTGCTTGGGACGGGCAGCCCTCTCTCCCAATGAGATCCTGTACAGGACCATATCTTACATTGATTTGTGAGAAAGTAACGTTTCTATCATACCACAGCAAATGGGGTGGGGGGCAGTCATCATCACCTCTCAGTCTACAGGGACTCAGGGGACACACTGTGATTTCATAGGAGGGACTGCCGTTTATTGACAAGACACCTCAACACATTGGTAATGCAATGTTTTGTTTGTTACAAATTTTCAATAAATGTCGTGCTATACAGTAAAGATATAGAAGCAAGCTCTGTATGTTTACCAAGTAGTTATAGTGTGTAAATGCACTAGAAGATTGAATGTTACAATATTGGTTACAGAAGGATAAAGGGTATGAATATAGTTCTGTTGTGAGATAATTTAATAATTTTTTTTAAAGCAGAATTGAATACACAAGTTATGGGTGTGCAGGGTTAGAGCGTGACGGTGATGTAGTTTATTAGACACGTATAACCAGTTTATGGCTTAGCTCTCAGGCCACCACCACTCTCAGGGCGATAAACTACTTTGAAAACTCTTGAAATTCATAAAGTACAGTCGGACCTCGCTAAGTCGAACTCAATGGGACCAAAAAAAATTCGACTTAGGGAGTTTTCGAGTTAGGGGAAACGGCGTACAGTAATAGGCGCGGGTTAATCAAGGACATTTTTCCAG
>JAODKN010000041.1:23655962-23669219 GCA_026774425.1 Petrocephalus zakoni | reverse complement strand
TCGATAGGCTTTAGACATAAGCAGCTGAAATATAACACTTGGAAGCCAGGAACAAAAATTGTGTTACATTGTGTAATATGAGGAACTTAACGAGAAAATCTACTTGTTCATTTAACTACTTGGAGCCCGGGCATTTCCAGCGCCTGCTGTAAAACGCAGAAAGGGGCTGCCCAGAGCCCGAGTGGGATGTTTTGTGGGCCTGTTGAGTCAGACTGATCCCTGCTGAGAACTCTCACACCTCTCCACCCCTTGTGCCCTAACCGGAGGGTTCAGTGGAGTGCTTGCTTAATGAATGGGGAGGAGTTCAGACATTTCAAGTGTCCTCGCTCAGTTGTCTCCCTCATTTATTGGTAGATCCCAACACTGTTTATCACAGGCAGATGCCTCTGTAAAAGTTAATGGTGGTGAATTACTTGGGATTCATTAATTGGCTGGTTTGTTTGTTTATTTATTTATTGTTACTCACCAACCCTCCCTGACAATTTTTTCTTAACAAATTAAACATTTTAAAATAAAAAAAACAAGCCACGTGAACAAGTTACAATCCCTATATAGGATATTATCACTTATAATGTTGAAAATATTGCATAAACAATTCACTGGTCACGACCGTTTTGCTAAAACATAATTGTTTTTTATTGTATTTATTTAGGTATATTAATAACAGTTTGAGCCCACCTTATTACGCTCGCCATTATTTTGACGAAAAGTACAACATCAGTTTCTATAATATCCCTGCTGCTGAATGTCTAAGAAGAGGACACCATAGAATCTCTATCCTTTGTAATACTGTATTAGCCCCCCCCCTTTTACAGTCAAATATATGGAAATGAGTTTCAAATGACCATTACCTGCTTAACAAAAAGTTAAGTTATGTCAGATACAAATAATATTCATAGTTGTTACATATTCCGCGAGGGTTTCAATTATTATTTGCATCCTTTTCTAAAATACTATGGTATACGCTATGTATTGTTACCCGCCCGTGTACCTACGGTTTATATTTATATTTTTATATTTATTGTATTTACGTTTAATGATTACGTTTTACGTTTTATGCACAAGTTTGCATAAAAACAACGATTTGTTTCTTCCATTTTTTTTTTTTTACTTTTCAAATGCAAGTAAGAAATTACGGACGAATGCTATATTTAATTATATTGGCACAGTTGTTTGTTATAGACCTATATAAATGGTTGAATTTCGGTTAACATTATAAATGTAAGTTGCAGTTGAAGTATTGATTCATTCGATCGCAAATGATTTACTTAATTATTTGCAAACATATAGCTTAGTTTTAAAGACAAACGATTGTACAGTTTTAACAGAAAGACCCCATCACCAGCGTACGTGTGTTTCGGTGTTAAACATTATGACCTTTGGGGTTAAGAGAGTTTGACCGGTGTTTGACATTTGACCTAACATACATGTTATCTTATCGTTCCTTGCTTGTTAACTTGTATTGATTACCTCTCCCCAGTGACTTCTGATAGACCTAAAGCTTTTGTTTGAATTATTCATTAATATCCGTTTAATCATCCTGACATTCTGTCATTTTTGTGCTTTATGACAGATAGCTAGATAGATAGATAGATAGATAGATAGATAGATAGATAGAGTCGCGTGATTAATGTGATAGGAATTTTGGGTTGTTATAAACACAAGACGTTATAATCTGATGGAGAATTAACGTCTTCGAAGTCGACTTTAATTTTATCCACTTGTTTAACAAACCTTCTGATTTATTGAAACGCACTATCCGCTAAGTTCATGGATTTCATTTATTTGAACCTTTGCAGACGGTTGAATGTCAAATCGGTGTAGACCTTATACTTGTGGGATATATGTGATCAAATATATAATGATGTTCAATTCTTTAACTGTAAACCTACAGAAATAAAGGGATCGCCGTGAACTACTCTAGTTTCGCTGTGCCTTTGTTTATTTACACAGAGACTCCGACATTTAAAAGAACATTTGACAATAGCATAAATTAATTATGTTTTTAATATTTTATCATAAATTTTCGCTTTGTATTGTGTTGTTTTCAAGGATTCCTCTTCTCTATCTTGATTAATTTAAATAATTTGTTATTTATTATTATTATTGTTGTTGTTATTATGCTTCAGAGTTTAAACAGTCTTCCTTAAAACTCTTACTGAATTACCAGTGTAAAAGGAGTGGTTGTCTTGTGCGCTGAGAGCGGGAAAAACCATTCACCACAACCAAGTTTGTTTTGTTCTGCTCCCAACCCCCAGTCCTCATCCTTCTAAAAAAAGTTTCAGACTGAAGAACGAGCCTCAGCATAGTGTTTGGGGAACTCAGGATGACAACTTACTGAAAGTTCTCAGGAATCATTCCTGTTTCACACTCCACTAGGCAGCTGATTTGAGATTGTGTGTTAGCATAACAAAGACCCAGAGCCTGTGAACTTGGGGAACCTTTTGACCCCGGAGTTCCCAGGATGAATAGCCCCCAGGCCTGCCTATAGAGATCCTCCACAGCATCCCTGTTCGTGGCTAAATTGTTAATCAGGGTAATTTAATATAGTTTTCAATATGCCTCATCTCTCATTGGGAAAGCATTCACAGCTCCCTGCCCCCACACCTCAGAAAAGGCCCCTCTATTCAGCCAAGCGAGACGGGCAGCTGCAGACTACAGCCCTCTGAATTGAAATGTTTGAATATCAACAAAACTGTGGAGAGTCTGAAAAAGATGGGGGGCTGGGATGAACAGGCCTGGGGATTGTTCTCTAACTTGAACGTGAAAACCGCTCAAGCATGTCTAACCCCCAGACGAGGCAAGAGGGAACTGGGTTATATGTATGTATGTAAGCATGTATGTATGTATGTATGCATGAATGTATGAATTTATGTATGTATCCTGAACCTGTTCTAATGTAAGCATGGCAATCTATCTATCTATTTATCTATTCAGTTCATAATCAATTCGTTTATTGTAATAAATATTTGGTTGCGTATATAATTTGGTTGTTGGTAAATCACAAAAAGCAGTATGCGTGTGATACCCAGTAAATAGTTTGGGTTTGATGATGTGTGGCAGAATTCATCAGAAATATGTTGCTTTACTATCTGGAATATACTGTAATATTCAGTAATTTTTCATCTACATATGGATCATATTAACATTATAGCAGGATTAATGTGGTTACTGTTGTGACCTCTGCACAGTACTTAACCTATAAAATATTACATTTGAAATTAATTAAATGCAGCACTGCTGCCCTTGACCTTCTGAACTTCCTATAAAGCCACTGTACAATGCATCACTTACAATGCTTATGCCATTGGATGGGCTACTTAGTTAATTCATTAATTAATGGAAAAAATGCATGATGTTAATAATAATAATCATCATCATCATCATTATTATTATTATTATTATGCTTTTGAATGGAATCTATCTATCTTTCTATCTATCTATCTATCTATCTATCTATCTATCTCAGCATTGTACGCTACACTGTGCTGTCATGTGGTCACAGAGCAGAAACCTTTACTAATAACTGTTTAATGTGACTCTGCAACTCAGCAGACAACATATATCTTCTTCCACAAACAGGACTCATCAATTCCTATGTTTCCTCATATTTTCATATTTATACTGCATAGTAGAAGTTCTTCAGTTGAATTATTACAGGTGTTTATGTACAATTCATACTTTTAAAGTATATGTTTTTTTAATAAAATTTTACTGACTTGTCATTCAACTTTAGGAGTAGTATGAATTGAAGGTTACATATATGGTTACATGGTGCAGGACAAGGGGAGTGGCCGCAAGAATCGGAACAATTGCTTTACAGCCCCTTTGGGAAATACCATGCAAATCTGGGCGGAGTGATATGGCAGCGTCTAGACAGTTTCTTTTTGTTCTTCTGTACCATGTTGTGCCATTTGAATACATACATTGGAACCTGGCTTGGACATACAGCTCTCTCCTGGCTAGTGCAGGGGAGAGGCAAATTTGGGGCAAGCCTCACCAAAACCAGGCCTGGAGTTAAAAAAAATCACATTCAAAAAGAGATTATCCGACTCCTCTCTCTCAATCAAAATCACTCAGAATGCAAGAATACAAATGACACTCGCTGCATTTGCAGATGTTTGCTTAACTCAAGTCAAGTGAAGCTGGTATGGCAGTACTTTGTAAAATGGCAAGTACTGATTTCTTTTTTTGGAGAGATTGGTTTGTAGAGGTGCAAATCTCCATCCCATGGGTGCCATTTGCATTATCATGTTGCCACCGATTTAATGAAGAAGAAAAAACAATTACAACTTGTTTATCCCCTGAAACATGACGACATGTACCCATATGTAACAAAAAAATATATATCAAAACAAACAAATAAATAGAAGCATGAGGCTTTCTGTTGCCCTGTTGGAAAAATCTCCCCATTCACTGTAACCTAACCCTGAAATAGTCTGGGTTCAGTGCTGCAGGGAGCATATTAATTGAAAGGCAGAAAGTATTTCACTTGTTTAAACCACGGAGCTGCAGGGCTCTCCAGGAAAATAAAAGGGCCTCCCGAGCGGGTGGGTTAAACAGTGAGATGTGACACTGCTAATAGAAAAGAAGGGAGGATGTGCCCCTGCCTGCTCGCCCTCTCCAAGTCTATCAGGAGGCCGAAGCACATGCATTCGCAATCTTCTGTATCTCAGTGCACCAAGGCTGCACTTCTGCCTTTGTTATTCATTCTGTGCCCAGAGTGCAAACAAGGAGCTTTGTGAATCCTATTTTTTTAATAAATTGACAGAATGAACTATATACAGTGTCAGCCGGCTGCTTTTAGGAGCTTGCCTTTTTGATGCACACAAGAGTTCTTCAGGGCAAAGCTGCCCTTCCTCATGGAATATACAAAAGAAAAACAGTAAAAGTAATTTGTTAATAATTTTACATAGCATCTGATGCTTTCTTTAAAGGTACATGGCTAATAACCCAAGTTCCACTTTAAATGCAGTAGATCATTCCAGAGTTTTCCTAAATACGATCTGCTGTCTGAGCCCAGAGTTTCCTCCTTGAACACACTTGCTTCCTACTGAGCCTGGTTTGCCTTTAGATGGATATGACTATTTTTGGCAAGATTTGTCTAAATCCAGCCGCAATTTGTGATGAAAATAGTGGGAATGGGCCTAGCACGGTGATTGCACCAGCATAGTTATTTCACCTATAAAAATAGAGCAGTAGTCCTATTGGACAGTGTTACACTGAGCCCTGAGTCTGAGGTCATTTCTGCTCAAATGAGAATCTCAAGAGTAGAGCTGTACTAACTAGGTCATCTATATGATTTTCCCTTTTTATTTTATGGTTTACTTTTTCTGTTTACCTTGACAAGCAATCATATGTTTCACTTCACATCAACAAATACCATTTAAATGTTGAAAGTTTTGACATGCATTTATCAAACAATAATACCTATCAGAGCACCATAATACATTTATATGAAGCAACAAAAATACACATATTTAACAAATGGAACAGGGATTACTGCAGTTCTCATTTAAATGGAGAGGTTCTTGATTTAAAATGTCCAATAAATCTTGGTTCAATATCAATATATTTAATGAAATAATATTTAGGCAGATTTTTATATTGTAAAACTATTAGAAAATCTGAAGGAGATATTAAACGTTTTGTAAAAGTAGTAGTCAGAATTATGATCATATTTGGTGTGAAAGCTTTACCCTTACATCTATTATTTAAAAGAAGAGCTACTGATGGATCTCCCAGTTTTAGACATAAGCTCAGATGCAGTAATCTAAATGAGAACTTAATGCAAATGTAATAACCATAGTTTTTTCCAAGCCATATGCATGCATTCTTAGAGACATTCTTGACTGATGTGTATCAAAAGACACAAAACCTTGACCTTCTGTAAATGTAAAACAACATAATATACACAGATGCCATGAAGTGAACTAATACATTAAAAGTATGTCAGGTGACCACATTGTATTTGACTGCTATTTAACATGAACAAAAAATCTATGCCGGGGTGTCGTGTGCAAGTGTTTTTAATTTTATGTGCATGCATTTAGCATAAAGACTCTCAGGCTGTTTAATCCTGGGAATAATATTGCAGCAGCAAAGGATGTTTAATTGTGAATGTTACAACCACAAAAATTAATCCTGCTTTTGTCCTGCCTATATAGACCATTCTGACGAGAGTGGCTAATCCAGCAGCTGTGATGTAATCCAAAACATGATGCAATCTAACAGAGAAAATAGTGACAAGACAGGGGCTCATATGGGTACAGAAGAGGAGACCTGGCATAGGCATCAAGCCATCTCTCATCACAAATATCCAGCTGCTGTACATGACATGGCATGAGCCAATTAATGAATGGTAGTGAAAATGTGCTGATTCCACAAAGAGTCATAAAGAATCACATTTGACAACTTTAGCACATGGGCTAATGCAAATCAGACAGAAGCTTCAGGTCAAAACTTTGATCACACTTAACGATTCCAAATTGGAAGTGAAACAACGTGACTAAGGGAATCACGGAACTGCTCTGATGATATACGCAAATGAAAAAAATGATCATAAAGGGTTTGATGTGTAATGAATTTGAGTGCGAAAAATATTTTTATTTAAATGTAGTTACTTGTTGTATGTATGTTTAGAAAACATTATCGGGAAATGTATGACTATTACGAATATCAGACTGACAAACCACATTGTGGTAAAAATGGCCTATGGCCTAAAAGTAAATAAAAAGAACAATACCCAGAACACTGAGAAGGTGTTGTGCTTACCTTTATTTTCCAATAACAAAAAAAAAGAATGAAATACATCATACATGTAAATCCCGACATTGTGACGCAGATATGAAACTTTGTCTTTCGCAATCAGAAATGTGAACTAAAAAAATGGGCCACTTTGCAGTAAAAATACACAGGATCAGTTCACATAATAAAAAGTTCCCAGGGAAGAAAAAAAAGAAAGTTTTTTTAGCGCACCACTCAGCTGAGAAACCAGCAATTTTATGCTACCGCTGGTCAGTGCAGTGTCTTTGTGTACGCCTCTTTCATTCATGGGTGAAAAACTTCCCAGCATTCAGCTCAAGAAAATCAGCTCCTGTCTTCTCAGTGGTGTTGCAGATGAACAGTATGAAAGACAAGACCATTATTCTTATTGCACTTCCAGAGATGAAAGTGTCCTCAGCACATTTTAGAGTGCACTCCGACTACATCCAGCGTGCAAGTGAAACCAACTGTGGATGTTTCCTCTGTAAGTGCTGGGTGCACTTACAAGTATGCCCAGTGTGAAAAGGCTGCACCTTTCCATCAAACGCTTGAAAAGCATGCTGTCCTCATGGCCTCCTTCTCCTGAATTGCTGTCACCTTACCCTCAGGAAGCCTGCAGTAGAAAGAAGATATGCATCTGAGAAATCTCACTGCAACACATGCTTATGTGGACCTGTCTTGGTGTGAACCTTATTCTGTTTCGGTTCTGCGCAGTGATTCATGTCAGCTGAACAATTTGTTTGTGCGAGGAATCCTCTGGTTTGCAACAGGAAAACAGAATGGCATGACATGTCGATTGGACAGGGAAGGAAAGATTTATTGGGGTGTGTCATTTTTAGGAAGAAAATGGTCTGGACAGACACATAGTAAACAAAACACAAAATGTAAAGACTTAGGCAAGATATGGCTGGCTTGTGGATTACTGAGAGCACAATGAAACAGACACAGCAGTGGCTACACAATGTCTTCCATTAAAGAAAAATATTGGCCATAGGACACTGACAGTTACGAATATCAGAATTACCATTATCATTTTGTTTTGCTATCAAACACTGCAAACATAAAAAAGGATATATGGTATTTCCTGTCAACAATAATATCATGATTCATCATTCACATTCCACATCAAACTTTTTATTTTATTAACGGCTCTCACATGTACCGGTATTTCCTTACAGTACATGACATTCTTATCACCTGATAAGAGTTTTTCAAACAGCCCCCTGAGAGAGTCTGCGCATGACAGATACTTTATTCTCACACAGGCTACACAAGCCACTTTATCAGATACCACTAGTTTTGTCAAACAAGGTATTATGGTATCAAGTTTCTAGAAACTATAGAAGCTGTGGACAAGAAATGAAGCTAAATCATTCTGAACCATTTTTGCACGACTCCAAACTTAACTATAGTGAACCAGTATGTATTTTGAAGGTATCATTTTTAGCTTTATAATGGAGACAAGGCATGAAATGTGCATATTATTACCTGCTTACAATTAATGCCCTCAACGCCTTTCTCAGTGTCTTAAATTCAGTGAGAGTTTCGGCATTTATTATATAATCCAGTTTATATTATTCCGAATTCTGGATAATGTCACTAAATTGCTGTCATTATTATTAAAATTATTAACTAATAAGATCTTATGAAAATTCCAGAATAGGGCATAAAGCAAGGGTACCCCCTGGACAAGATGGCAGAACATTGCAGGGCAAACAGTCACACACTACGGGCAATTCAGAGATGCCATTTAGGTGAAATACGTGTCTTTGAAGCATAGCAAACAGACTGACACACATTCGGTGAAGATGGAATTTGAACCCAAGCTCAGGAGTTGAGAGGCAAGAATACACCTTCTAACCATAAAGCCATTTCATCACACAAGCTGCAGAGTCATTATTTCTCCCCACAAATCTCTCCCCACAAATATTCATTTCGAAATATCTGATTTGTGGGAACAATACAAGTAACCTTACATTAGGCTGGGTATAAACCACAGAAAGTCCTTGAATCTGGATTAGCTACAGTAACAAGGCATTTTAATTTGGTTGCATTGTTGAAAACAAATTCTGACAAAGGGGCCAAAGGTTAGTATTTGATTATTCTGGAAGGTTTCAGGAACAGTTCCACTGATCTGAACCAATCACATGATAAAAACCTGACATTTTAATGTAGTGGGGACCATTTTTCATTCCCCCAAGGAGAAACTCAATTTTTTTTTAAATCCGTGACTGTAATAAAAAAACAAAAAATGTCAAAAGTGTTGTATTTTGTTTCATTAAAGGTTAGAGCTGGGCAAGGGTTAAGGTTGTCATTGGTGAGATTATGGTAGATGTGTGTGTGTGTGTGTGTTTGTGTTTGGGTTTTAGAGTAACAGAAGCTACCTGGGTAAACTCAGGAAGCCTCTTCATGATGCTTTACAATATGCATGACATTCGACATACCAAGTTGCTCTTACTGTACTAAAAATATAAAAAACACAGACTGAAATAATATTTTAATGCATTTTTTTACTGAGTGACTGAGTGCAGCAGCAATGCACAATTCAAAAATAAAGGTGGAGGCAAGTAAATGCCAGGAAAATGAGTGCGTGATCATATTGCTTTAATCACGTCTGTAACATTTCCTGATGCTCCTAAACGTGAGCCATGCCATTAGCACAATGAGAAATCTATCTTTGTAGATTATAGAAAAAGCAAAGGCAAATTCGTTGACAGAAGTTATATACATTGGCAACGTGATGCATGTTAGCAATTTGATGTGCAGCGATTTCTATTATATGCTTGTTTGTGCGCCAGTTTTTTTGCTGCTGTGTCTTAAAGAATAAGTAATATTATAAAGTTATTCTAGATAAGCATGCATATAGATCCTGTAACATTTTAAATTTAAGGCTGGAAAATGAAAAAAAAAATGCAAATAAAAGAGTACCAACATGCAGCACGACTCTGTGAGAGATGTCTGACAGTCTAACAGCAGGTTATTCAAAGACAGAAAGTGAGCTTTCCCTGTCTTCCTGGGTGAGTCCAAGTATAATATTTCACTTAACACAGTAAGTTTCCCTTTAAATGAATACACCAGTTGCCCTCTCCAAAAATATCATGCCCTGAAGAAAAATAAAATGATGACAGATTTAAAGATGTCAGGGTGAGAGGTGCTCTATTTGGTGAGGAAACTTGCATATGACAAGCAAGATAATACATCCCTACAAATCTGCTGTCTGACCTTGGGCAAATAACTTTGACCTGGATATTATGCTTCATTTTTCCAATCAGTAAAAACTGATGACAGCACCATGATATACATGTGTCAGTATATAATAGTGGAAAACATGATGCTTGTTTGCTCTCTCCACCAGCATGTGGTATGTACATTTTCTTATATTTCTTTTGGAATTCCGCTGAATTTTGACAATCCATTAATTGACGTCCTGTGATGCTGTTTAAGCAGTCCAGATTATGAATGATTTTGGTTCCCTAAGTCAGTCTTTAAGTCAGAAAGGATGCGTCATACATTTCCAATTGGAGACAGATCTGGACTGCTGGCAGACCAGTCAAGCACACGCACTCTGTCTATAAAGCTATGTTTCTTGCAGAGTGTGTTGTATTGTGTGTGCCTGGCATTGTCTTGCTGGAATAACCTTGGACATTCCGGGAGAAGGCGATGCCTTGATGGCAGTATGTCTTCACACATATGCAAGTCACCCAGACCGCGGGCACTGATGCACCTCCATAACATCATAGATGCCGGCTTTGACACCTTTAGGTGTTAACAGTCAGGATGGTCCTTTGCGTCTTTGGCACTGAAAACTCAAACTTGTTTTCAGAAAACAAACTGAAACGTGGATTCATCTTACCACAGCATACGTTTCTACTGTGTTTCGGTCCATCGCACATGAAGAGGGGGCCAGAGAACTCAGCATTGTTTCTGCATAGAATTGATGTACGAATTCCTCCTTGCGTAACAGAGTTGAAAGCTGCATTTATAGATTCAGCGGTAGACTGTGTTGAGTTATGATGGTTTTCCAAAGTACTCCTAAGCCCATGTAGCTATATTTATCATAGCAGCAAGATGATATCTCATATGATGCCATGTGAACGTCACACATATTCAGCAGTAATTTCTCCAAATTCCCCAAATATTTTCACAATATTATGCACTGCCAATGAAAAAGTGAAAGATGTAAATTCTTTGCAATTTTGCACTAAGAAATTTTTATTTTGAACTGATTGACAATTCTCTCGTAAAGTCTGACAAAAAGTTGTGAGCCACAACCCGTCCTTACTTGCAAAGACTGATGTTTTGATGGATACTCCTTACATACCCAAGCATGGTAGCCTGAATTGTAACTGTAATTATAAAAGTAATCTGCTTATGGTGGAATATTCTAAATATTCTATGAATATTGTGAGAACTTTTCACTCTTATTTTCAGTGTGTTGCAGGAATCAAATTCATAAAAAATGTTAATTTTTACAAAATAGAATCAAAGTGGTCAGCTAAAGCATCACAAGTATTTTTTTGTCACTTAAAGAAAGGTTCAGAGAGAATTTGCAAATTGCATTTTTTTTTATTGCATTTTAGAAAATAGTCCAGCCTTTCTGGAAATGGGGTTTGTCATACACAAAATCTATGTCAAAACATTCTCTTTTGTGTGAAATTGTATTTATCAGAAACCACATAATGCACAGACAAACTCACATGTTCAGACAGACACACATGCATTGTATTGCCAGATAATAGCCCCATTTCTTCATTTCCCATGATCTCTGTGCTCCACAGCCTTTGGGCAACTGAGGTAAAATGGTTCACTGAAGACATTTTACCCTTGGCCATCAAGCGTAGTGCATCATATAGCCTATTTTCAATATGAACTCTGGGCATTGGTATTAACTTCCTAAATCTTAGATGTGAAATGGATAAATATTTATTAAATATAAATACTTGTGTGGGTTTAATTTTGAGCACTTCCGCCATGTTTCCTCCTGTTTCCTTAGGGTACTCCAGGCTCCTCCCACAGTCCAGAAACATGCAGACAGGTGAATCACTGTCTGTCTGCCCACCCACTGCAACATCCCATCAAAGGTGTCATATACCTCTGCCTTGTGCTTCCTGAAGCTTACTGTCACCCAGTACTGGACGAACTGTTTATACAAATGGATTGATAATAGACTTCAAACTAATTTTCAAAAACCCTGCATGCTATTTTGAAAGAAAATGTGCACTATTAATCACTTATATATTTCATCCATCTTCTAACCAAACACCCTGGTCATGGTTCTGGGGATGGGGGGCAGGACAGGACACCCATCTAGATGCAAGCTTATCACAAAACAGACATACACAGACAATCTTATAATGTGAAGCAATTTAGAGACCCCTAGCAGTCTAAATACGTCTCGAGACAACAGGGTTGCCAACTTTCATCGGCTGGTTGGACTGAGATTTTCAATTTGGACTATGCATGTGCAGAAATTATGTTATTGGTACTGGTTATTGTCTTATGGTTGCTTATGGTATATGACAATGTTATGCTGTGGAAAATGAAAGACCAATCTGCTGGCCATATTAAATAAGAAACATGAATATGTTGCGGGTCGTATAAGTTGGAGTAAAATAAAAGGCCGTGTCCCATTTTGATCACGATTAATCACCCCAATAACGAACAAAACTTATCACCCATTGTTTTGGCCAGGCGGTGTAGTTTCATATGAAATTATGTGTGACGTTTAACCTATTTCTTGCTTTTCCCACGCTTATTTAGCATTAAGGTCCCAGTTCCTTCTGTGTGGTATGAAAGTGACATACAAAAGTGACTAGGAGCTGCAAACATTCCAGGTGGAGACAGATCGGGGACTTTGGTGTGAGTGACCCTGCCTGTCTGCTCTCTATCATAGCCCTAACAGGCCACACCTGTTACTCGTTTACCCTTCTTGTATAGCCTCTCGTTCCTAAGCCTTGGGTGGAAACCACTCCCAGCTGCCTCTTATTAGCCCCTAGTACTTCAGTACCAGTTTGTCTCGTCATACCCAGTCTGGTCATTTATACCAGGCTTTCTTGTTGCCTGTGCCTTCCCTTGTTCCAGTCCTCCTGCTTTGATCCCTTGCCATCCGGTTTATATCCAGCCTCTATTGTTGACTCCAATAAAACCCCTTTGCTTCGCCACAAGGCCTGCCCTCGACTCCTTCATCCCATCTGCCACGACACTAAGGAGGACACGCAAACCCTACAGTAGGGTTGCATGATTGTGTCCAAAATCCTCACAATTATTTTGGTCAATATTTATATTATTTACTCATTCATTTTGGAAATATGCATTCACTGAGCTTTTAAAAACGACGGAATTTCTAAATTCTAAAACTTGACTGAGAAACAAGTAAAAAGGGAACGGAAAGGGGTGAGCTACACAAAACAGGGACATGTGCAGCACAAGATTCATTTTATGATCGGTTATTTGGTTTTGATAATCATGGGAAGCCAAAAGTCATAATTTAAT
>JAODKN010000041.1:23636934-23650025 GCA_026774425.1 Petrocephalus zakoni | reverse complement strand
ACAGAACTTTACAGTTATTTACAAAATATTAAGTTGTGCGTCCCCCCCCCTACCATTTGGACTTATATTTATATGCCATTGCTGTCTAAGAAGCAACCTGTATCATTTTTTAAATACTTTCACCTTACTCAGAGTCTTATCAACTAAAATATAGCTTGTCAACCAAAATCCCCATTTTCATCAGTCGCTATCCTGAAATACATTTGCACAGTGCCATCATTAGTCAAATTAGCTGACGAAGTCATCAAAAATAATAAGCATAAAGCCAGGACTAACTACATCTCATTTGATTTCAGTTTACCCTTTTCATCGCCTTAAGCTGCATTGTGACACTGTAGCGCTGGGACACATGCTGAACTTCAATGGAATCAGCCAGCTAGTCCCTCTGTTGTCCCTGGGAAAAACCCTTGAGAGACTGAAGGCAGTGGCGGGACCTGACAATGTGGCCCGTAGCAGCTCAGTGCTGGAGATGACCTTGAACTCCACCAGCTCTCATTCCCATGGCTGCCCCATCACAGCTGGGCCTTCTGTATCAGCAGTGGGGGCTATTTCTTTGTTTGAGATCCCCCCCCCCCTCAAAACCACTCAGCACATGAATGTGTCTTTACAGACAAAGTGTGGGGGTGGCAGGGTATCACTGTGCCATGATATAAATACCATCTTAATCACACTCTATCTTGGAATTAACATTCTTTCACTACTTTTACTTATCATAGTTAAAATAATATTTAAAGACATTGCCAACCAATGTAAATCCCATGGCAAGTTGAGATGGTCGGGTACCAGAATGAGTATACTGACAGTGTATACTAGAGGTGAGTTGAGACTGTTGTGTGAGTATGGTGAACAATGGCGGTACATAATAATAGAGATATGTTTGGAGCTTCACAGAGCACCACTCCTCTCCATCCTGTTTGCAGCTGCTGTCTGATTCTGCATTTGGATTTGAGGAGCTGCTGTCTAGATGGAACAGCAGAAGCGTCACACAGAAGGCAGGCTGAGGTCGTGGGGGTTGCGTGCTGCAGGAGAAGGTGGGCGGGATCATGGGCCGCGGAGAGAGCCGATTGGCTGATACTGTTCGACACCGAGGCATATGACGGAACTATTCGTATGCTGTGCTATTACATTCAGGCTAAGTTCAGACATCCCTTCTGCCATTTTCACTGCGCTCTGCTGTGAAACCCTGGTGGCGTCCTCTCCTCCACCACCCCCCCTTTGCGTGTGCAGTCTTTAAAGTGTAGTTTGAAATTCTAACTGCAACAGTTAAACAAAGGATGCTGTGGGAAGGGCTTCAGCCTTCTATATCCAAGGGCACAAAAGATTTTCACTCTAACTGCGTGACACTAAAGAATCACGTTATTATGTGGTCCCTTATCTTGGCACTTTGGGCAAACCGAAGCAAAAAAAAAAACAAAACAAAAGGTAATATTTTTTAATTGTGTCATAGTTTAAATATCTCAGGTGGAATACAGCTTGAAAACATATGTGAAAATAGGCTGCTATTGCAAATAATTATTTAATCATATTTGTCACCGTGCAACGACAAGCTGAAATAATTACCATGTAATTAAACTATCTATGAAATAAATGATAGACATATTTCGACACAATACAGTGTAAAAATGAAGCCTGAAATTACAAATGACCTTGATTATTATATAATTAAACGTAAAATGAGGTCATTAAACAATAAACCAAAATATTTCATGCTATTTTAATTAAACGAAACCAAAAAATGGCAGGAAACCAGTACTCTGTCAGTGAGTACTAAATGAGGGTGTGTGGATTCGTGTGAACTCGAAACAGCGTAAATGTGATAATGAAGCATTATGAATCTTGATTGCTATGGAAACAAGCAAGAAAAGGGCACACAGCAGGTGCCGGGAGTCCACAAGCGCTGGCAGCATTCAGCGCCGGACAGGCCGCCACATACATGGCACGTGCAGGCACATTCCATGGTGCCTGTGTTCCTTACATGCACCTAGTGTAACATGGTCAGGCTTAACAAATTACATCTATATCCAAATAACATGAATACATATAAAAGACAAAAGCAGCCCTGTAGAAAGTGGCCTTTTCCCACGCAGATCGAATTTGCAGCAATACTTATCTCAGATTTCTGTTCCCACTTTGCTCTCATCATTAGAGTTCTGTGTCAGGGAAACGTGTCTCACCTTACCTCACTACAGCAGGTAGGAAGATCACAGCCTAGTGCAGAAATACAAGTCCAGCCCCAGTCATCAGAAGATTTTTTTCTTTTTTTTTGTCACTTAATATATTTTGTATACGCTTTCAATGGAAATAGTAAATAATACCATCTGGTCTGGGTTTTATGAATAGGAGTTTACATAATTACAAGTTAACTGATCTGCCAAAGTCTTGCACCGGAATTCATTCCCTAAGGGCATTCAGACACTACGACGATATTCAGCTGCACAAAAGCAGTGTAATGCAAGTTAGCTTCAATCTGCGTTGTACACATTCATGGTTGCAGCACACAAAGTTTATGTCTGTTGTTTATAAGCTTGAAGCATTTTGTCAAGGTCAGTGTGGTAAAGGTTAGTGAACTGTGCAACATCAACATGTGTTAACACTTTAAATTCACAAAGTGGTTCATATTAACAGAAAATGTTAAAATGATGTAAGGATGCCTATTTTAACTGTCTAGCTTTATATTTCGAAACTGAATATACGTTTATGACATACACATAAGTGTCAAAAATGTTACTATATAATGTATACATGCATAATGTATGCATGTCTACAATAACTGCTGAAAATGAATAACTTCCCCCTGAATATACATGAAATATATTTTTTTAAATTCAATCAGAGGTTATGCAAGCTCTGCTTTCCTGACTGCCACACATAAACATTAAATATAATTCATAGTAATAAAAAATATACAGTTTTTTTAGGCAATATAAAGTCTGCCCACTTCTCCAAATAAAAACGGAACAAACTGTGCATATGGATCCTGTTTTATTATAACAATGAAAGCCAGCAAATTCTGAGAATTACAGCAAAGAGAAAGGCCCGGCTGCAGGAGGTGCCCCCCATTACAAATACTGAAGAGAAGATAAGTTATTAGTTTAGACAAGCTGCAATAAAAATAAAATGGCTTATTTCCCTTGTTCAGTGTCCACAAAAAAAAGCCTTGCAGTCATGTGGGCTGTGCGCATGTGTGTGCCTGCGTGTGCATGACCGCATGCATTCTGTCAGTACGTGGGGGGGTGTGGGGGAGGTGGGAGCCGTTGTCACCAGTCTCCATGAATCTGCCAGAGATCCTGCCAGTTTTCGCTTCTGCTGGTGACTGTCGAGTCAAATTCGCACAATGAGATTAAATATTGCCAATCGATTTGCACCTGGAATATTGAATGATTTTTGCCGATCTGCTGACTCAAGATAAAAGTATAATCTACTGTATTTTAGATATTATAAACAGTACTAGCTAGACTGGCCAATTTTGCACATTTTCTAGAAAAGAGGATAGATAGGAAATTAAAAACCAGAATCGGATGGAATATGGGGTATACTATCACAAATGTGAAAATTCTGACACATTCAGACATAGAGTGGGGGATGGTTCATGTAAATGGAGTAGGCGAGCAAATTCCACCACCATTTCCAAAGCTAGACCTTTGACTCATTCTTTAAAAAATAAGACCAAGACCGATCAAGTTTCCAGCTAGACACAAATGTGCACTCATTCATGCATCCTTGGCTATACCAATGTGTGCTTAGTTCAGTAATCATTCCTTGGGGGAATATTTAGAAAAAAAAAATAAAATAGAGATAACCCAGTGGTGTCATTTTACATTTTGAATATGTCCTGGCTTTGTGACTTGAAACAGAGAGGTACTGAATATTGCAGGGTAAAGGGTCATGGATCGCTTTCATTGCCAGGACTATATAAGAAAATGACAGTTCTAATTGCATCTGTATATGATGCTGCTTGATAAAAAGTAAAGCTAATGTAATTGTGCATTAAAAAAGTATCCAGCCTTCCACTCTGGTATTAAATAAAATGGTATATTACATGGGCTCTTCTACTGCATCCCATCAGAAAGTTTAAAAGACAAACTATGATTCTCTTACCTCTCTTTCCCGCTGTTGTACTGAGGACAATTATTAATTATGCTCTGTGGATTTCTTTATAGCTGCAAACACTATTGTAAAGACAATTGTATCATAGATTTAAGAACATTAAGAAGATGGCAAGAGCCTGCCTTTGTCTCTTTGCTGATTTCCTGTCTGGAAACTTTGAGGTGGAATCTCTCCACCGAGGCTTCATTTTGAGACAGTTCTCCCAGCCACTGGAGACTCTTTCCACCAGTAATGATGGCCCAAAGTGTCAGACATTGCAGCAGTGTAAGTATATGATTAAACAAACCCATGTACATGCACAACACACGGGGTGCTTAAAGGCGTGTAATCAGAGAATTGTACACCTAAAGATCAGAACAGGCTGAAACTACACAGGAATTATTTATTACAGGCACCGCAGGAGGAGACAGCACTGCTCCTACAGCTGTGGTGCTAATACAAAGGCAAGGTTTTAAGCGTGTCTTGAAAAACAGGAGAAAAAGGAAGATTTTATGGACAAGGTGTATAAATAAAAATCTACAAATGCATACTTTCGTTAAAGACATACCATACATATGAAATTCATGCGCATCTGAATGTAAAAGCATACAGATGCATATGAGGCATGTCAGGTCAGTTTTACAACAGCTATGATAGTTTTAGTATTAGAGTTTTGATTATATTAAAATCACTGCAAATATCAGTTTAGTTTGAAGCAAAAAAAATACAGAATAAGCCGTGCTTTTACTGCCTGTAAACATGATTACATTTCAGTTACACTGTCAATGGCATTTGCAAAGTACAAAGTAGTTTGCAAAGATTTCTTGTGGTTCGTTGACAGTCTCTAAGGGCAAAGCTTAATATATTCTCTTCTGTTTTGTTTCTTCAATGTTCGTTAAGCAGAGCCCAAACTCAGGTCTTCACCAACCCCCCCCCCCACTCCAACCATCGCCTTCCAGGCATGGATAGGGTTTTGATGGGAAGATAGTATGACGGCCTTGGCTTCTGTGAACACAGCTGGCACAGTTGGTGCCAAAAGCCAGATCCAGTTGTAATAAGATCAGGAGACACTTGTTCCTCAGCACTTCTCTCCTGTCAGGTTCCCACCCGCTTGCGAGTCCCACCACTCCAGCCTGCGAGGCCGCCTCTAATGAGAGGCCCAGGACAATGCTGCCATTGTAGCTTCTGTCTGCTGTCTCACTCTGTTTACCCAAACGGTGGCTCAGCCCGAACTCTGCCGTTAATTACTTGTAGAACCACTAATTAACTCTCCATTCCAGCACAAAGGACCATTGAGCCGCTGAGGAACCCGCTTGCTCCCACTGCTCTTTACACCCTACCCCTGTGCTACCTCCTCATACCGGGCTAAGTCCTCATATTCATATCCATTGCAAACGCTTTCCCGCTCTGGTCAGCATGCAGATGAACTACAGCCTGGGATATATACCCATGCATAACAATCCATGGTATGGTATTGGTGACCAAAATGTGAGGGGAAGAGAGAGAGCGAGACAGCGATAGAGAGAGAGAGAGCGATAGAGGGAGAGAGAGAGAGAACTGTCATGATAGGGAAAACTAAGATAGGTACAGGACAAAAGATTATGCATCAAAATTGTATTTCCTTTCAAATTACCATGATAATTCAAGACACGACTAATTTTTTACTCATGTTTTTCTCTTTCTGTGTGATGTATGGTGTCTATTTGTAAGATGTCAGAAAAGACTTGTGGTAGCCTTCTTAAATCAAAGAAAACAAGCAATAAAATACTGTAATACAGCAAGCTCTTCAGAGTACTACATTTACATTACGGAATTCAGAGTTCTCTATCCCATCTACGTCACATCTATGCACTACTTACAATGCTGATGAATATGGTAACAAGCAGTATGCAAACATCATGGCAGCAGGCATCATGAATATGCATAATTAAATAGGGGCGGGTGCAATTTTTCTGGATTATGAGACGTGACATTTGTAGGGCAGAAGCATACGTCAATGAAAGCGGCCTTGACAAATACATAATCCCTTTCTGCGCATTATAACATTAAAAAGGATATACAGGTCTTTTGCAATACGAAAAGAAATAGTAATAAGATAAAGCTTGCAGCTATGGGCATGCAGAACCTGACAGCAAGCTGCCCTTGGGAGGAATATAAGTAATTTACAAAGCATATAAATAACTCCTTATCTTCATTACTGAGGAGAACAGTTTGTTACAAAAAATATTTTGGCACATATTCTCTAAAAATCTCATACTCATAAGCCATATAGATGCATTCAAAGGTATGGAAAAACAATGCAGCAAATTGTACATGAGTGGCTTAAACTCTGTCCTGAGGATCCTTTTTTTAGAACATTTCAATTCCTTTTTCTTTTTTCATGGTAACAAGGGAATCTTCCTGTAATCCTGAGTACTCAGTAACAATTAGGCAATCTTCAGTACTCAGTAACAAGCAGACTAAACAAAGTTCTCATGTTTTAATATGTGAACTGACTGTTAAAGTCAATTGTTCAGTCTTCCTCAGAAATCCTACTTACACACCCAAGAAGCTGGCCATCATACAGTATATAAGCTTATGAAGTATTCTTTATAGATGATATGACTAGTTATATTAGATTGAATTATATACTTTATACAATCAGAGAGAAAAAACAATCAGGTTCTTAGAAATAGGTTTATAGTTGCATTAACGCATCAAACTATGTCATTCTTATGTGACATTTTTCTATGGCAGTTGACAGTGAAAGTGTACTACTTTTTGCTTTGTTCATGAAAAACAAACCACAATGTTTAAGCACACAGTGTACACATCTCGTCATTTACCAATTAAAACATTTTTATTTAATGTAAATATAATGCAGTGATACATACATCTGTATTAATCTCGTGCAGCTATGAAACTGCAGACATGCTTGCATATGGAAGATGGAAAACATTTTTCATCAATAGGAACAGGTTTTTGTGCAATAATATTTAACATGCAACATCTAAAATTAGATTTTTTTAAGGTTTTTTTGTATTTGCAATATGCACTTAGAGAGCAAGCACAATATGTTTTATATTTTAAAATTCATATTTCTATTACACCAAGAGGTTCATGCTGGCTGCATGTTACAAATTACGTTTCATGTGGTTTTATAGCAGACGGTAATATTCTGTAAAGATCTAATAAAAGTGACTGTATGTATGTAAACCACTGACAACCGGAGACAAATGCCCTGCCTTTATGAACATAATTGGCCAATAATCCTGACTGTGATTCTAAAAAAAAAAATAAAATCAAACTGATTTATTGATTGAAATACACTAATCTGGATAATAACGTCCTTTTTCAAATATTGAAGTTGCATATGATTCAAAAGTATTAATTGAAAGGAAAATAAAACTGTATAATGCTAACAAAATAAAACTTAAAAAATGGTCACCAATAATACAGATGCTATACAGTGCTCTTACAAACACAACACTATTCAAATATTAAAGCGAAGGACAAGTAAAGGTTTTTTTTTTCATGATTATGCGTGCACACACACACATATACTGTTTTATCTGTAAGTGGCTGGGGGTTCACAAACCATGTAATACATTTCAGGTATAAATCCTCCATGAATACCAGTTGGGTCTAATCCCTGAGATTGTGCTGCATGCAAATGAAATCTGGAGGATCCCCCAGCCTCCAAGTTGAAGAGGCAGCCAATTTGCTGGTGCTGGCATACTGCATGTACTGTCGCCTCTCTGTCTCCAGCTGTCCCCTCCCCCATCTGTACCCTCAGCCCCTACCTCTGCCGCCTATGTTAAGGACCATACCACATATAAGCCCAGTGAACATACTACTGATAGTACCTTGGAAATTAACTTCACATTTGAAGCAGGGGAAAAAAAATTCCAAAGCTTGCAAAAAAAAGGCATAGATAACGTAAACCCACTCCAGACTCACGCGACACAGAGGATGTCAGGCGAGCTGTAAAGTTGACAGTGGATGCCCGCAGACACAGATTTCTCACCCTGTCCTCAGGGAGACTTTTTTTATCGTTTTCTCCCACAGAGAAATTTTGTCCTTGCATTTTCACAAAAATTGAGCACATCTGCTGTTCTTTTATTGCTCTATTATGACCACAATGAGGAATAGCGAAGTACTCAATCCTGAACCATAACCACAACTGAAAGGCACAAAAAAAAAAACAGAAAGAACCCACTGTCATAGATATGCAAATCAACACGAGGACATGTCTTAGTAGTGGAAACCGTTCACCTCATTAAGTCCCCCCCCCCTCCATAGCTGCTTGGCCCCCCCTCTGCATCCCTCCACAAATGTCAACGAAGGCGGCATCAGTGAGGAGGTGGCCGGCGTACCGTGAGCTTGCAAGCCCGGCCGGCATCCCAGGTCTTGCAGCCACTTTCTGTGCAGCTCTCCAGACGGCGTGCAGCTCTGTGCATGGATGCATTAAGGCTCAGATATGCAGATGAGGCCGCCGCATATTAATAAATCATTAAGGCTGGGCTTAATGCTGATGGCCTGCCACAAGCACTGGCTGAGCCCAGACATTGTCTGGTGTCAGTGTCTCCTGCCATCGCCCCGGGTGAGAGCTGCCGTTGCAGCTCTGCCATTAGACATGCAGGAATGTTAACGGTATTCCGCATTATTGTAAGCGCCTGCCTGCGTCTCTCCTGTCCCTCATTGTGCAGGGTCCTCGACACATTGTGGCTGCCGCCAGGCCCCAGCCCGTGTCGTACACGCCCACAAGCACATCATTCCCATGGCAGCAGTCGTGCGACATTCCAGGCCCTTTCATGTGGTGCTACAAATATATCACTGATCTTCATATAAATATATACAGCACTAAAAAATACATTGTTTTTCCAGTGAATTAGACGGAAGAAAGAACATAAACAGGCGCACACACACGCTACTACGTTTACGTACCTGCTGCTTGTGCAAAATCCCCATCCACAAATAAATATGTACTTACTTCCAATACTGAAAACACTGTCCCTCATCATTGTTGTGAGATTACATTTTATTTTCTACTTTGTCCAAATTTCAAAGCTGTCAAAACACTGCTGCCAGGACAGATAGAAGAAAAGATTTGCCTTGGATCAAGTTGAATTTAAATGTAACACAGAATTTTCCAGGGCTCATTATCCCGTATTACAATATTTAACGGTCAACATTAGTATCATGAAAATGCCAGTTGTGTGCTGATTTCAACACCCATAGGGCAATAATTTATATATATATATATATATATATATATATATATAAAAATTATTGTCCTGCATATATTACAAACTCACTGACAAATAGACGTTTTATGATGTTGTACAATATTATGTATTTGAAATGTTGGGTTGTTTATACAGACGAGGTAAATGTGCTACCCTGTTGTCCTTTTTCTGACTAGTTTCAATCAGAAATCTACATCACTCACCGCAGCAATTATTTTCACCCCCAAATCCTTCTAGTATCGTATTTAATGGGAAGGAAGTCGAGAGGTAAAAAAGAGAACTACTTTGCTCATTTTGCTACTACACAGAACTACTTTGCTCATTTGCTATTTGTTCATCAGTTGGACAAAGCATTTTTCTAGCAGACCTTTGGGGTGGGAAATTTAAATGCTTTGTCAATTTAAGTGTGGGGCAGAAAATTTTTCTAACCTTAATGAACTTCATCTGATTACATTTAAAAATAATTGGTTCAGAATTTGTAGGGGCTAATGGTCGTCATTTCCCATGCTACAAGCGTTTTGCATCCAATCACATATTTTTATTTACCAAATTTTATAAATTTCACTTTAAAACAATGTTACCTATACCTTGTATAGTGCCATAGTATGCATTGATCTCTGGATTGTCATATAACTTAAGTAATGGTTTAATAAGTGATATGAAAGCTAGCATATGTTATCATAATAAGCCAATGCTATGCAATGCTATATCCAGGAAAAAATATGTGATTTCTCTGTCTGTTATTGGAAAATTATTGAAATATAGTGCATCCCTAATCTGATCACGAAAATGGTTACATGATATATACTCCCTCACTGGACAATAAAGTACAGAATACTACAACAAGAGATCTAAGTATTGAATGGAAGTCAATCAATTCAGAACTTGTACTTGTGTCGAGAAAGTGTGAGAAAATGCTCTTATAGGCAAAGTGCTGGATAAGTGTACTCAAAGCCGTGTATCTATATCGTATGTAGCTTCTGTCATCCTACCGGAAATTCATAAAATTCAATATTTCTCAAACAGTCCAATTTATAGGCAATTAACTCTACCTTAGGTATTACTTGCTAATCAGATGTCCATTAGTTTTACTAGTTTCCCCTATCACTTTAAAAGTATCGTAATGTAAATAAAACTGACTATGAACCTTTTTGTTATTTTTATTGTTGCTGTCAATATTCTCTTGGGGACCATTAAAACAATTTCAACACTGTAATTTTCTAAAACCTAAGGAATTTTAGTCGATAAGCGTTATAAAAGCCAAAACCACAAAAACAATATTAGCCTCAGAATATACCAATTAGATCGTCAGATATAGTATGATTAACAAATATGCAGTGAACCAGAACTACATACGTTATAAAAACAGAGCACACAATCTGTTTAATATCTGTGTACTAAATGGAAAATAAAACTTTCTTAAAAAACAACTGTATATTAATAGTGACCTTCAGAGAGAGTCTTGTCCAGTGTTTTGACCAACTCTTGCAGAGTTACAGCATATGCTAATGCTTGCACTACCACATTCAAACACAAAAACCTATCGAGCTTTTCGTAATATACTGGACCCTCAACTCACCTATCTGCTGTCTCTGTTGAGGGAAATGTTCAGGTGTGTCTATTTTGTTCTTTTCTTCCAATGAGCCATCACCATTTCCTTGACTGCAAGCACCAAATGAAAGGCTTAAACACCATGCTTTTAAAATGCAGCCTATAGCCCACAGGCCACCTACACACGAGTTTCAACTGGCATACTTTTTGCACAAAAAATGCTATCTCTCCCAATAGGTCTTCTTGTAATTTCATATTCATATTCCACCTATGGCACCAAGGGTATCTCAAAATAATGGTTAATATCAGATATAACAGCCTCCTGGCTACCTCTGCACAGTAAACACTGCAGATAAGTCATCTAAAAAGGTTTGTGGTTCTTCATGACCGATAATAATGAACCTTTCAATGAAATCCCGTCTGGTCATTTACTTTACACTGTACTCCACATGTTTTGATAAACGCACAGGTCACAACAACTATACAGCTCAATAATATTAATTTAATTCCAACACCAACACACTTCATAAAATGAAAGGCTCTAAGCAACAAACTAAAACACTTAAAATCAAATGCTTTCAGAGCATGGCCATACAGATAGTATACATTTCAAGGAACAGTCACAATTGCCAATTGCCTTTATTGGAGTGATTTAAATAAAAGGCTCATATATTTTTCAACACATTATACTTATATGCACTAAAAATAATGCACTGCTTTATGATTGTGGTGGTGTGCAGCATATGCATGTATAAATAAAAATGTGCAAATAGTCACATGCAAGCTGAAATAGTCACATGCAAGCTGAACATGCATTTTATAGTAGGCAAACAACGGCCACTATTTCTGAGACAAAGTGATAAATGAAAAAAAAAAAAATTTCCATAAATTCTGCAGCCATCCCTCTCCATTCAGACGTATGCTCACCCATGAGCAGTACTATTCAAGCACGTCTGCAACATCTCTATAGTTTATTATCAAAAATGAATCAGAGGTGACATGGGAACTATGTCTACTACGGTTCACGCTGGCCCTCACCGTTGGCTGTACATACAGACAGTGCATGATATTCAATACTCGCATTGCGAAGATAATGACTGTAAAATAGCCACAACTTCACTGCTCCAACTTGATGCTGCTAAGAATCTGGTGAATTAGCCAACGGTGAGAAGGACGTAGCAGTTGGCATTGTTGTGGAGGAATACAGAGCATTGTGGGTGGCAGTGATTATGTCAGTTTAATACTGATATATCCATCTAATCTAGCTAAAACAGGCAACATTATTGCAGGTCTGAAACAGCATGGTCGAGGTGAACGTGATCCTCCAAAGAAATGCAGCTCATTATATTAAGCATTGCAACATATATTGTGTTTTTCATACATCTATAAGCTACCAATCATCCACTTAGATAACTTTACAGTTAAAGTGATACATCGCTAAATAATGGGAAAAAGAGAAGTGAGTGTTGCCGAATATTCGTATTTCCATACGACATAAAAGACCCTGCAGGAAAATATTTCACAATACTGTCACAGGACTAAGAGCTGGCTTGAAAGTGTAGCAGACCTTGGTCTCAAGTAAGAAGCCATGAATTGTGCCAGGATGATTTACCTTAATGCTCGTGTTTTGTGTTTCACATAGCCCAGACTGTATGCATCAGCTTATGCTGAGGTCTTACGGTGAAGTCTCGGCACCACCCACACCCTTCCTTTGGGGCTTGTCTAATCATACAGTATCTCGTGAAAGTCCTTCATGAGTTATGGTTTGTGTTGCACATGTGCTAGAGATTTTAATGACTAATAGCAAACACTGACTTGAAACACTTAAATTTTCAGAAGACATAACCACAAATGAAGATGGGCATTGTACAGAATTTCCAACAGAATACCTACTCATCAAAGGTCAGATTTCTTTAGAAGACATTATTAGCTCTCAAGAACATAAACAGAACACACAGAAAAGCATACACATATGATGAGTACATCACTATATGTGCGATGATGTAGCTAAAATTATACGTACAAAACACGGCATAGTTTATCTCTGACACCTGAAGTGCACAAAAGGTTTAAAGTAGGGCTGTCAAAATTGACGCGTTAACGCGGATTAATCCAGCGTCGTGATTAATCTGATTAAATATATTAATGTATTTACCCCATCTGCAGCGCAGAATGACTCAAAATCCCTGAAATGCAGCGTTGCCAACTATTTCTTACCTGAACTTA
>JAODKN010000041.1:23623242-23636834 GCA_026774425.1 Petrocephalus zakoni | reverse complement strand
TGACGCTTTAACGCGGATTAATCCAGCGTCGTGATTAATCTGATTAAATATATTAACGCATTTACCCCATCTGCTGGATTAATCCGCGTTAACGCGTCAATTTTTACAGCCCTAGTTTAAAGGTAAAAAAAAATGTTTATGTGATGTGTCAACATTCATTCCCCAAGATGGTAGTTCACAATAAGCTCAAAACACTGAAAACCAGGCTTCAGTGTTTAACCGTATGTCATCAATGACACTTATCTCAAAAGTGAGCTAAAATCAGGCACTTACAGTCAAGTTTATGACAGGTGATGCCTGAGACATGCAAAAATTTAATTATGCTCTAAATTGTCCTGCCTCAGCAGTCTGGGGCGTGTTTCCTGATGCAGCAGCAACTTTCACCTTGTGAACCGTCACCTAGCATTTTATTCCGTATTTTTATTAGTAGTCTTTACTTTGGTGCTCCCTTACTCATAGTGTCTCACACAAAAATACCGTTAAGGGTAAGCACCTGAAAACCTCCTAACACTTGAAACAAAATCAGCTGGCATAATACGTGGAAATAAAAATCCATGACAGCTCCTGTTCCGCAGCAGTTCACAAAATCGAGCCAAAAATATGGTGCCACATTTCTCATACAGCTCTAAACATACAACTCTATTACAGGAAGCCAACACCTCGCCGACGCAAAGCTAGCCCTTCCCTGTTAAAACCATTTCTCACATATCTGTACAAAAGGAGATTAAGTCTATTCTGACAGTTAAGTTCCAACAGTGGCAACCCTTTTAATTAGAAAACATAAACATACACTATTTGTATTTTCTTTTATGTGGTTGTTGTGTGGAGTGACTGAAGGTGATGGATATTACACGGATGGAGGGTAGCATGTCCTCTGTTTTCCACTGGAAATGCACAGCCATTGTATCACCATTGTACCTTATCCACTTCCCCCATCAGCCATCCACCTCTCTCCATTTTAGAAGCTGACGAACGGTTGAATTAATGCTGAACGTTAAACTCATACTCTGAAAAATGAACTTTGGAGGAGCAACAAACAAAATAATAGTGCAATGTGTTTTACAAAGAGCAAAGACAATGGCTGTTATACTGAATTATGACATAACAATAGCAGAAACTGTACAGTCCCAATCTGACTGTTAATAAGACAATGGTGGAGACACGCATCCAGACATCTATTTATAATTAACCACTATACTCTTTTAAAAATTAATCAGTTATAATAAGCTTTTGCCAATGACGAAATATTATATATGTCATAAAGCAGACCATTCCCTAGCTACTATAGAAACACAATTAACTATCACATGCCTAATGACTAAAATGAATATAAATAATTCTCAGACCATTTAAAAGAACACAACAGATTTTAAGAAGTATAGCAATCTCCCCACCATTACGAACATTAAAGATATGTATTCAATACAGATCTGATTTAAAAAACAAGTGCAAATAAAACACAACCTTAAACAGAAAGCAAATTAAGAATAGTCAATATCTGGTCTGAACGAGACTATTCAAATGATCTTTTTCTGCAATCAACTATCAATGAAACTGGTGTGAATGCAACACAGAACATGAGGAGCTGAATAAGTAAGGGAAAGCAGTAAGCCCTACGCAAGCCACCAGAACCCATGGAAGTTCATACGACCATCAAATGACAAAGAACACAAACGGGTTTGCAGAAAGCATGGGAAATGGTGCCATGAGCAATTCCATGCATGTGACAGCAAATGAGGGAATTATGCCTGTGTAAGTGCCATTTGGTATGCATGGGTAGCGGTAGCAGTAATTAAATAATAGCCTTTCACAGCATGCGCCCTCATTGTTTACTGACACATGCAAACCAGGCAGACATTTTAGGTCTATGCCTTCACGTTGACTATTGCAAAGCCTTAAGATGGAGGCACCATAAAGAAATGTTGACTCTCTAAGCAGAGTATCACATTTATTCTTCACTCTGGCAATGTGATTTTAAAATAAATTTGGAAATTTTCAAATAATAAAAAGGCAGGCACATACATATGTTTTCTTTGTCACAGAATGTATGTAATTAATATATTCATAAAATAATAATATAGTTGTTGCTTGTTAAATTATCCTTATATTTTCCTTTCATTTTTTGATCTTGATGTAACAATTATGTATAAGTACCTGTATAGGCGTTTCTGTAAATCTTTATTGAAATGCATATTTAAGCTAATACATCTCCTATACATTTGCAACATATGAATTTTAGAAACATCTATTTTACATGTAATAGCAGTTGGTATCAATGGCAAAATTCAGTTGTCACTGGTACCTGATCGGAGGGTGAGGGATAGTTATCAGTGTTGCTTTCAACAATCACTGAAAGTGTCAATACAGCAAAAGAGACTCACTGTGACTCTTCAACAATAAACACACAAACATTTATTTATTAATAGCATTAGTTGTGAAATGCAGATTTCAAGTCTGGCAGACACCCAAACCTATAAAAGCAAAAAAGCAAAACACTGCCTGTAAGAGAACAAGTAATTATGTCAGACTTTGCAGTCTGGCTATAAATTTGGGTGTACCTCAAAACAAACCGATGTAATCCAGCATCAATCCAAGTCTTCTACTAATACAGTGTAACCAGAAAATTTGTTCTCATTTGTAAAGGTGCATGACTCCTGATGCACTGCTACCTGGTTATTTATAATACATACAAATAAATGATGTATTGCTAAGCAACATATTATTTAGATGTTGTTCACAAAATGGATCTTGTATTTGGATGGCAATTAGAGAAATTTATTTTTCAGATGGATATTTACATAATAAAAGTGAAGTGGCTCACTAAAATACTCATGCTTCTCACTACTTCAACAATACCATAAAATTTACAAAACTCTAAAAAAGAGACTAGCTGTAAGTAAAAATTAGGGCTGTATGTGCTGAATCATTTTCCCATGCTACCAATGTAAGTTACAAAGAACTCTTGGCAAATAAGTTTTGAACTCGTAAATTTACAATGAAGAGATCTGAGATTTCCCGTAAAGTCGTCAGATCTTTGCCAATACTGCAGGAGGTAAAAGCATGGCGTTAATATCTGTGCTAAAAGTTTAACAACAGATTGTTTAAAATGTTCGATTCATGTCCGAAAATTGTCAACATCTGTGAAATTTGAAAGAAAGAAAGAAAGATTTCTGATAACATCTTGGTAAACAATCAATAACAATATTAGAAAAGTATTAAAGAAACATTTTCATACCAATAATTAATCATCCAGCAACATGCAGAGAGCCCTTTCACCCAAGACGAGACGACTGAAGCAAAGACAAGCAACACAGGCACAGCATGGACGCTCAGTAATCCCCTCTCTAACCTAGCAGAAGTGTAAATGCCCGTGCATGATACCATTAAATGGATTTCCACAATTTTAAGATAATCTGGACCGTTTCTCTGTTCATTTGTTCCTCAGGAATCCTTATTAAGAATATGCTATCAGTTGATAATTTAAACAATATTGTTTCAGAAAAACAAATGCTATATGGGTAGGAGTGAATATGTGTGCGTGAAATTAAATTGTACATTATTTCACAACCATTTTCATGCGGCAAGTGTACAGAGAACGCATTGTCAAGTGACACAACAGGCCAAGGCACATGTAACATAATTATTGAACTAGGATTATTATGGGTGGAGCTGATACTGAACATATTCTGAACATGATAAACTTAAGGGCAATACATAAGGTTTGCTATCAGTTGAGATCTGATTTATGAAATCAGTCCTACTGGTCATCCGAAGTGTACCCCCTATGCTGCTTGAGATATGCTCCAGAGCCCCAGTAACCATGACCAAGATAAGCAGCTAGAAGATGGATGGAGAGAAAACAGTCATATATGTACTGAATATAAACACACTATTGGCAAATTGTTCTTCCTCAGCATGTGTTTAGAACCAGATTGTGAGCTTTACCCAATTACATATACAAAAGAAACTAACCTACACCAGTGCTGCTGATGCAAGGGTGCACACTGTGAGCTCATCTCCTGTTACCATGGCAACACCAATTGGAGGAAAAGCCCTCTACCAGCAATAAAGTAGACCCTGAACAGGGTGTGTATAAGATTCTCACAGCTTGTTTGACGTCTGCATATGGTTCAAATCTTTTTTTTACTTTTCAGAATGTATGCTTCCAGTCGTCCTGTTGCTACCTACTTGAAACTAAAGATTAATGTGTTCAGTAAAGGCAGGTTAAAATGCTTCAGGTTTCTCAAAACAGTCAAGCTCAAACTTTTATCAGCCAGATAGGGCACAAGTTTAACCTGTATCAGGTCTCTTTACTACAATGGGATATAGGCACAATATAAACATTCATTAAAAAAAGTGACTCCGTATTTCAAAAACCATTCATGTGACAACAAAACTGAACTTCCCTTGGACATTTGGATAATCGTGCCATCAATGGCTGACAGATTTTGCTGGTCTGCAATACTGCCTCATTCCTCACAATATGTGACTATAATAATAATAATATAATATAACAATAATGGTTTGTGCTAAATAAGAAAAGCTTGTGTGTGTATTTATATATGTATATAGAGGCATTTGCCTCTTGTAAAGCTTAACAAAGGCACAAAGCTGTTCACTATAATAATTCCTTATTTTAAACTGGTAACTTGTGTGCATTAGACTGAAAACACTTCAGTTAGATATAAGGACGTGGGAGAGAGATTGATACTGGGGAGAGGACACAACTTAATCATTTAAATGTAGTGGGGGGAGGGTGAAGTCAAATTAATTGTTCGGAAATACAGCCCCCCCCAGTCCCTCCTGGTTCCAACACCCTGGTTAGATGCCTATGATGGACTGTAACTTCATTGCTTCTTTCGCGTAATTCTAAGGTTTTGCACCCAATTTTCAACAGCTTTGAGACACACACCTTTACATTTCTTGCACTATCTGGAAATCCTAATATTAACATTCAAATGTTGCATTTATTTTGGTATAAATACCAATTACTGACAACGAATGTTACCATAAACCAACTGCTATTTATGATAAAAAACAAAACCATCCAACTTTATAGTATATCTAAAACAAACTATATAATCTATCTAAGTACACTATTCTTAAAGCATTCTGTGATGCATCGTATGAGCTATTTTGTGGTTATGTAGCATGGGGCTTTTCAATACAGAAAAATAGAATGCTCGCTCAACCATTGTAAAAAGGAAAAACACTTCACTATGACTACTCCTATCTCTGTGACTATGCTGCTCTACAGATCACGTGACAATAATGGCTTCCTAAGACTGTACATATGGCACAAACAACACAATTACAATGTACCCTATATACAAAGAAACAAAGCAAAACCATCACACTTTTCTAATAGCAAATCATACATATTGCACAATTTAGAAAAAGCTGACCTGGCATTGAAGACACCATTTATGAGGATTCTAGTTGAAGAAAACTCTCCAAATAGGTGCACAGAAAACATGCTTAGATGTCAATAAACAAATGCAACCCAGATCAATAATTTGAAAATTTTAGCAACTACATTACACCAAGTGGCTATTATATGAAATATATTATATATGAAACTTATGTATTTATAAATGTCAGAATTACATCCAGTTTTCCCAGCTAGATAACTTCAGACTTACACTGGAAAACAACACTGTGCCTGGAATCTGTAAATAATATCAGACTAATCAAATCCTGTTTTGGGGTAAAAGTGTAAATAAAGAAACGTTTATATTTGTAATAATAAAAACTGCACCAAAAGCCATGTCCAACTCTTGGTATATAATATAGGTATATTCAAATATATAACAAAAATCCCACAAGACTAACTTGACATAGTGTAAAACTGTATTTGTGCTTGATTTAAAAAGTCACATTAAAATATAACAATAAAAAATCCTACTGCGTAATGAGAACCGTTGCAAAACTTAACATGCGATAAAAAGGCATGCTTTTTCTATTGCGAGCCATTGCAATGATATTCCTCTGCAGCGAAATATAAGATTTGCGGAGCTATTTGCAGACTATAAGGTTTTCTTTACAATACGCTGACATTTACTGCAGCCCCAGTCGCGAAAACAATGTCACTATTCACAGGCTCGCGACGAAGATTTCAATCGACTTAACCGGGCACAAAGAAACTTAGTCTTTCACTGGTTAGCCATATTGTGTTCTCAAATTTTCCCTCGGCAAATGTATAATGACCCGGCATTGTGTGCCAGCTTAGACAAGGACTCGAGAAAGAGACACTAGTTTTGTCTGACGGTGTGAGAGAGTCGGGGTGGGACCTTTCCTCCCAGATGGTGTTAAATTCAGATGCTTTTAACATTGGACTTGAATCCTTTACGCGGCTGTGGGCAAGGGGTGGCCCAAAGTTCATCCTACTTAACATAAATTGCTAATTCAGAGAAGGAAAGTTAACTAAGATTTGCCACTGAGTTCACCATATTTATTTTCCAGAACAGCCATGAGTTTAATAAAAAAGCGTCGCTACAAATATGTATGCATCTGTGTTGTAGACAAACACGCGCCTACATATAAAAAATGTAAGTTTTTACGCACACGGTATGGAAATGTGTAATCCTTAACGCTGGCAAAGCGGGTTCTGCTTTAACGACGGGACAAAATATAAACAAAATGTAAAATACTGACCTTACGTCAAGTGGCGGATATCACAAATCATTATAAAACAGAAGCACCAGCAGCCGTTAAATACGCTTTAATGGTCTTTATTAACTCATCGTAGTCAATGGAAACCTTCACAATTTCGAGACAAAAGACTAAAATACCACCAGCCTTAACTCTGAGCTAGACACTAGTTTAGTGTAGGCAATCAAATCAGCACTCATGACATAGTGTTAACCAATCCTCAAACTCCTGTACTCAAACAATAATAATAGTAGTAATAATAATAATAATAGTAATAATAAAGTAATAATAATAATAAAAATAATAATAATAATGTCAACATAAGCTGTCTGTCTGTGCTACCAGGAAAAGAAAGTCCTCCTTAAGCAGTAAGGCCCTAGGGCCTGGCACGTGCCTTCTTGTCAATAGCTAGTGTTTACTTAGCTGGCTCCCAATCCATCTCCTACATTGTTACATTGTGTAGGTAAATGTCACCGTTTCTTAAATTGCATATCAATATGACAGCAGTCAGCACGTCTTAAATACAATGCAATGCTATTTAACAACCTCATAAGATGAGATCAAGATAAATACCACTTCGGAAACGATAAAAAAAGCACTCACGTTCGACAATTAGCAGACATTTCTCGGAGGAAACATTTAAAAACGTGTATTTAATAAATAAAAGAGCAGCTGCGGTTTTCAGTGAGGAACGCGCGGTCGCCATTAAGACGGGCGCATGTGTGTTAATTGACTCTACAAGTCCTGTTATAAATTATAACCGCACATGGTTTTAAAACTAATTTTAGCGAGAGGCGCCCCTGTACGGCTGGGATTGCCAAGGCTGAGAGAGCGCCGAGACTTTAAGTGATGCAGATCGGTCTGGTGCACTTGATGTTTTTTAATGACCCTATGTCTCCTCCAGCCCAGATCTGACAGCGCTGTCTGTCATATCCGCTATGAACACAGAACTGCCACTTGCCCTCGAGCGTGGGAATGAGAGCGTCCAGTCGTTCACATTGCCTGCATTACGTTTAACGGAATCAATTAAGCAAGGCCGGCCCCATATTCCCCGCTCCCCATCCCCTTCCCAGTTTTGTCAGGTCTATATACGACCTAATTATTTCAGTTTGGGATGCCAGTGGCGTTTCCTGGATAGACCCGATCATGCCTGAAAAGGGGGAGGCGCGCACGTGGGTTCCTCCCGTGATTGTCTGTTTCATTTTCGGTGCTACGACTTTGCGAGACAGAACATTTCGAACTCTTTGTGACAGTTTTTTTTCCTCTTCTAATCCGTTTAATGTTTAAAGATACAGCCAGCCAGTTATTGCATCCTTTCAGCACTATATAGCATTTGGAGCACCTCTGCACCGAACTTAAAAAAAAAAAAAAACAAGAATATACATGCGTTTATCTTCGATGTAAACATTGCAAATGCGTTTCTAAAACACCACACGTACTTAGACAACGCGATCGACTGATTAGCATTTTAGCCTGTGCGCTTTTTTTTATAAATACAATGCAAATTACTGAAACAGTAGGCCCATTTGTTCATATAATGTAAAAGCACTTAAGTGCACATGGTACAGAATAGCCGCCACTGTTCTTAATATGTTTACCGGTTGCGGAAGTTGCCTTTGAAACACTGATGCCAGGAAGCAGTAACACGTTTAAACATCCTTTCGGCACCTGCGACGATCCTGGAAGCAGTTTTTACTTTCGGTTATCTAGCTTTATGAAGACCAGCACACTCATACAGCTAGATAACCAAAGATAACAACTAACTTCCCATCCTTCAGCGATATTCCGCTCAAAAGTTATGAATCGGTGCAGTAATGGTTGTAGTTCCATTTTGGAGAGCCATTTTACCCAAATGTTCAGAAATTGTTAAAGCCAAGGTAGCTTGAATAACCTTCTCCAAAAATAAAAAATATAATTAAAAAATCCCAGTATTAGGGCCACTTCCATTTAAAGTTTGGAATGAAGTTTAACTCCCTTTCCCCTCCCCAATTCTCAGGACCAAAGAATCCCTAAAGGAAACAGAATTCCAGAAGGACGCATAATTCCACAGAATATACAATATTCGCATATTAATTATAAGTATTGGGATGCAGTACGAAACAGCTGAGCAATGTGCATTAATCCTTGCAGAGGGCCTGCATTTGCATTGTAAATTGCATCACTCACAAAGGTTCCGTTTGCCTGTCTTAGGTCGCGGTGGCATCAGCAATATCCAGCACAGCCAGCCAAGAGGTTATATGAAGAAAAAATCCGGTTCCAGAAAAAAGTACAGAACAAAGATCAAATAGCGAACGTTTGAAATTATGCAGAGATCGTTTTGCCAGACGGCGTAAGGCTGTTTGCACGTAAAGAGGCGTATGATTCTGGGAGAAATACAGCATTTATTTCACATAGCCAGGAGAGCTGGGAGGACGAAGATGCCGTCCTGCTGGCTTGCCGCTGCCAACGGTCTGAAAGAAGGAAAAAGGGGCCATCACTGAAAGAAGGGGGAGGGGGATTTGCAGTGCCAAAATCTGGACCAACCCGATGAGGTCAAAGGTCTCGATCCACGGGAGTTTACGGTAATGATGATGCTATTAGATGTCTCCAATACAGGTTTATATCTATATGTGCAAGGGAAAGGCATTCTCCTCCCGCCATTACCAACCGCGCTGGAATAATTATTCTCCCTACAAGCATTCTATAAAGGCAAAGAAGAAAGGAGGAAGGAGAAGAAATGATTATTTCATGGCCTGAAAACATTCATTTTGCTGCCAGTGAAGATCAGTTTTAATATCCAGGCTGTCAAAAAGTAATTCGGAGGGTGGGTAAATAAGGTATCGGATGTGACCGCGCACCGTCCCCGTCTGAATGTCCTTATCGGTGCCAGCGCTAGAAGAGCGAGACTCTTTGCGGAGGCATGGAGCCGCGTTTTTTAGTGGAAAAGCTGGTCCGAATAGTACTGTGAGTCGATGAATTGTAACACAAGCAATTTTGTTTCTTTTTTTTGTCGTTTGGCTGTAAGGAGTCGCAAGCTAATTTAAACCAATTGACGACGTCGGTAATATTTTATAGGTCGCCAGATCCTGCAGTAATCTCACACGCAGTACTGCAGAAAACCCAATTATAATATCTCAGTTTCATCATAGATTGCACTATATAAGATAGTTGCATAGGGTCTGTTCTGCCTGCTACCGTCGTTAACCTTACGGCGACGTGTTTAATTTACGTGTGAGAGCGACAAGGTGCTATGCATGCGAAGTATGAGCACACACGATCCGAAATATCATTTTACTTTGTTGGTAATTGAAGAAAAGACCGTAGAAATTGTCGTTTCCACCTTGGATTAACTCAAGCAAATACTCGGTTTAACACTAGAAGCGACACCGTTGCACCGTTTGCTGAGTGAGGTGCGATTGTAAGTTGCCCTATTAATTCCATATTTCATTATACTGTACTACTGTATATGAGATCAAATGAAAAAAAAACAGAACTATCCATTCAAGTCTGTATGAAAACGCATACCGCTTTCGGCCGTTGTGTTTCAGATTGGCCTGTTATATGGACATTATATTACATGTTAATGCTTTACGCACGTGTGTATGACAGATTAAATCATGTTTAATTTCACATATTTATAAGTTAAAATTTAATATTTTTCATGAAACAGTGTATCATAAGTTGAACATATTTTCCATTCGCAAAACTCAGAGGTGAAGGTGATTGCAAGAATCCACCAACTGATTTATTTCATCACTCGTAAATATGGTGTCCCTGATCCCATTTCAGATTTTGGAATTTTCTGCAATCTTCCTTTTAAATTAAAATGTACACAGGCATTAGCTAAAAACGTTGTTGGCAGAGTATGACAAACCACATCAGAAATGCGTACTCTTTAAGAGACAGCAATATGTAGGTAAGAATAGGATACAGGTTAGATTCGACCAGGAAGAGCAGGTGCATTCCAAATAAGAAGTGCAAATGAACCGTCTTCAGTGAGGTTGCATCTTCATTTCGTTTTTTTTGTGCCACTTTCAAAAGGATCGGCTGAATATCATTACAAAAATGGGAAAATATCTCTATATAAACTACAGTATGTACACCAATGGATTATTCGGTAATGACTTGCAATGGTGCTAATAATGCCCACATATTGATAGCTACATGTTTATACTACTTTTTGTCTTTAATGGTTCTAACATTAAAATGTCAGTTAACTTCTTTTGCATATATCTCAGGGCTATATATTTCACTTATGATCTTAAGTGGACGGCGCCATTAACAAGGTGTTTGTTAAATCACGACTTCGTGACGTCAATACGGAAATCATTTTCACACGCGGCAGGCATTTTACTTACAATCACCAAACAGCTAATTATTGCATCTTATATATATATAATTTTTTCATATAACAAACTCTATGCTATAAAAATGTAAAAAAAAGCAATTGCATACTTAATCGAACACATATAATAATTATCATTTCTAAAACATTACAAAACCATTGCTTGCATTATACAAAACATTGGCCGAATGTTGCATTAATACCGAACAATCAATACATTACATTTCACTCAAGTTGTAAAAATAGTTTGGAATTGATACTGGCCAACTATTGTGGAAAGCGATAGTAGTGTGGGTTACTTAGGCATTGAGTATCATTTATAGTGGACTGCAGGGCTTACAGTACTGATGGCCGAGGCTGCAAGAAACACACACGTGTAATTGTCCCATTCGAAAAATAAAATAAAAATCAAATTGACATACGGCTATTATTTTGTAGCATAATATTTGAGAAATAGATCAGTGGTACTTACAAAACAGCAGGACATTTCCTGATTATTGCAATCGACTATATTTAATAGTTTATAACAAAGTTCGTGATCATTAAGGGTTTACGTTTCCTTATGTTTGGGTTGCGTACGACATAAAACATCTGGTATGAGAAATTGAGGAAAAAAATACTTACATTTTCCAAATGTTTTTAAGTTATATAGCAGGTATTGTAAACAGTCAGAAAGCACCCCGGGGGAAAAAGCCATGTTAGCATGCACGTGGATCTCACTAAGGTTCTTCGCCAAATATCCAGCCATCCCTTGCCACCTTTCCATTTAAAATTGCCGCTAATACTAAAGCCATTATACTTGTTTAGTGGCTCTGAGTCAAACAGAAGCATATTCCACCCACATGATGTCGAGCGGAAGGCGGGGCCGGGCTGAGAAGGAGGCCGGCACGGAAACTTTGCCCAAACCATTTTGCCTTGTCCACCGAATAGAGTACTTCACAACGGGGCTGGAGTGCCTACAAGTTTTGGGGATTCCCGAAGAACGGTCCTACCTTGTGTCTGAGACCCAACGTGCTCTGAAATACTAGGAACTTTCCCTTTCTCTTGTTGGATACAAAATCAAGATCCATTGTACATCTATTGTAGTGAACTTATACTTTCTTTCCAATCTAGGTTCTACAGTGAAAGATACCTTGAATTTGCTCCTCTACAACTTATGCTTACAAACAGAACGGATTTTCTCCATGTCCAACAGTAAAATAAAAGACACAAACATGCACATAGGCCTATATATCCCCGAACTTAAATTCTGAAAAGTATAGCCTTTCACTTTATCTACAAGGTTCTGGATATTTAATGAAATGAAATGAATTGTATTTTAATGTTATTATTTTTGAGCTATTAAAAAAAATTGAGTTTTGGTTGTGTCAAATCACGAATACTTGCGAACTATATAATAAATGTCTTTCTCAACTGGATAATTGCATATTATACCAATTTCGCATAGAATGAACATAGCAAGAAATGTGCATGAAGCTGATCATTTGCGGAGTATAAAATGAACTTTTTTTTGTACAACGTAGTCGTTATTGGTTATGAAGGCCACTGGATTACCTGAGCTATAAATATACCAGTAACAATAAAAGACACCCCTAAGGCAGTTATGTCCACTTTCCGGTAATACTAGAGTAGTACTCTCTCTTGTAGTATAACGGTCTTTTGATGTGTTAGGTGAACTTTCATGGTGAAGTTATATAAGGGTAATGCTCCGAACACACAATATTTATTAGACGAAAATAACTACAATCAAAATATTGGGCTTCAGCTTAAAACGTTCTATGCCCATCCGAAGTGTTCCGCTTAACAATTGCATTCACGTTTTATAGCGAGGTCAGTTTCAGTGACGTAGACATGCATAGCTAATACGTACAGTCGTATTTCAATACATCAAGGAATCAGTGCATTAAACACGTAAATCGGTTCTTCTGCCAGACGGAGAAATTTCTCTACTGTGGATGATCTCTTCGTTTTATTTTTCGCGCAGTATCCCAAACACTGCGTTATCTTTTTAAAGTGTATTATCTTTTTATTGCGTCAGTATATTTACTGTATCTGGTACGAATCTGATGACTCTGTAGTTCCTGTGGATATTACCCATGCGTAATGAAACGCTTGCTACGCTATTCTCGCAAAGCCAGCTGGTTACTGAGTGTGTATTATTATTATTGTTATTGTTATTATTAATAATAATAATCTGTAGTTCCTGTGGATATTACCCATGCGTAATGAAACGCCTGCTACGCTATTCTCGCAAAGCCAGCTGGTTACTGAGTGTGTATTATTATTATTGTTATCATTATTTTTTTAATAATAATTATTATTATTATTAGTGTTGCGGTTGTTATGGCGGTGTAGGACTAAGATTTTATTTGAATTTGATAAGTTGCGGGATATTGAACGTGAAAGTCTTTGGGGTCAAAGATGTTAACATGTTATTCTTTGTACTAAGATTTTAATTTTAATTTCAATGCATATTAGTAACACATTTAATACTGTGAAATTCAATAATATAAAGAATACGATTGTTTTACCTGTAGTTGCGCAAACTAGTCGAGTAAATAGCGGCGGTGGGGAATGGGGGGTGGGGGGGGGGGAGGGGTGCGTTGGTGGCCTTCAC
>JAODKN010000041.1:23594234-23607706 GCA_026774425.1 Petrocephalus zakoni | reverse complement strand
CAGGACCACACCCCTAAATGCATTGAAGCAACTGCCATGTGATTGGTTGATTAGATAATTGCATTAATGAGAAATTACACACACACACCACAGTTTGTAGCAACAACTCCACAACTACATAAGCACTGCATCCACAGAGGTCTGTAATCCTGCCCATAGCATTTTTCTATATATATATATATATATTTTATACATTTTATTGTTAAAAGGACCCTACGACTGACATAATATGTAATACATTTGGTACTTGATTTATTGATCGTGCCAGTGCATCAAGTTAGAGCACTTTCTGGTTTCCACATTCGGCAGTTAACATTAGTGGGAGAAATGGATGTTAGTTCTACCAGTAGAAGAAAGGCTATGGAAACTAAGATTATTGGAAATTTTAAAAAGCAAAGAAACATAAAAAGGGTTGTAAAAATAAGTATGAAACCATTCTCATTTATATGCATCCTAACTCTAAAAGCAACTCTAACTCTATATTCACAATTTCCAAATGAAACATACTTTTGACAGCAAGAGTACTTGTATATTCTAACAGCATACATTCTTAATTAAATTAAATTTTGTCAGACGTCAGACTTCTTCTGGCCAGACCTACCCAGTCAGATCCCACTCTAAGAAATATAACTTTCATTCAGTTATCCTGTCCCAGTCATGACAACTATTTACAATCTGCAAAACTCCATACATTTTTGTCAAGAGTCAGTAAAGACTTTTGTTTTTCGTTTTGTGAAGTTTTTGGATATAATTTCTTATACATATATTTACACATTTCTTACTATGTTTGGCGATGTGGACTTCAAAAGCCTGACAGTTCTCAAACATGTGGCCCTGAAAATGTGTAGGATACCACTAGTATGGAACAGATAGTGTTTGATTATAAAGGTGGTTATTTGTCACACATCTATAACACAGCACAGACCACAGAGAGGCCTCCTCACTATATCTGAGCAAATGGAAAAGAACAACCAAGTACAAAGTTTACATGACATAGCTATTCCATTATACATTTGACATACAGGTTCCCAGCTCGATTTTAACTGACCCGTTTAACCAGTCAGCTGGTAAGCTGCACCATGTGTTAGGACAATAAATGTTTGTAAAACGACATGGACTGTTATTGATTAATCTGCTGTTTGTTGACTAGATCTAGAAACAGGCAACAGTTTGCTAAATTAACTGGTGTCAAGTGCAGCCCTGGATGTTAGGAAGTCACAGGATTACAAACAGCTGAAGAAAATATGCGGAAACTCCTGCCAATAATCATTCGCCACCACTGTGAAAGAGAACCTGCCATTGCACTTGGATAGCTACTTACAGTTTTTAGCCCAATATTAATATATGGCTTCAGGACTTTTTAGAGACAAGAGCTGACCATGGCCATGCTTACAATATCAAGCCTGATAGGATCATTCAAGAGGGGGTGTTCTAGAATCTGGGCATGAAACGGCCGAGGCCTGTTGCTCATGCTGTCTGTACAGTCCATATGGCTTGCTTTTTTCAGCGGGTGAATTTCCCTCTAAGGTGCATAGCTGCATGTTAGCACTATCGGTGACTTTACACAAAGCTGCTGTAATGCAACGCCATCGAGCACGATTCCTCTGTAAGCTTAACATGGTGATTATTTATCTCAGTGATAAGAGAATGATTCCTACACCAGTTCAATGAGGAAAGTATTAGGCCGCAATAGAAAAAGGACAATATGCGATAAATTACCGAAAAAAAAGCTGATTATCAGCTAGCAGAATAATTAACGCAAGCTGATGAAAGCGACAGCAGCCATTGCTGCCAGCTGACTCTGACAGGTGCCGCTTAGTGACAGTGTATTTCACTTAGCAAATTCAAAAGAGCCATTCAAAACATTCCCCGCTGTGAGGATGGTCTCAGCTTGTTCTTGATATCTTAGCATATGAATTCCACAGGAACACAGAACTTACATCATCAATGCTCCCCATTCAAATAATTATAGATTGATGCAAAGCCGAAATAAGCAATGTGGAATACAGCAAAATCAAAACATTGTAAAGGAAGGCTCCCCAACGCTACATCTACACAGATATTCAGAACTCATGACATTTCAATTTCCGTGGGATGTGTATGGAGTTTTGGGCATCACTCTGTAAGCTAACAAGTAAAAGCAAAGGTAAAGCAGTGGTCAGTGAAAACTGGTTCTTAGTACTTTTGTCTGAATGAAAGGGTTACATAAAATCCCTAAAAATATCATGAGTGTGAGATATTGACTGGAAATATAAAACATAGTGCAAAATGAAAACAAATAAGCATGAACGCGACCTCTTGAGTTCTAAGTGTTTAGCTCAGGGCACGTATTAAAATGCTAGCGACCTGAAAATTCTGACACAACTGTCCTGGGAAATGGATCCATTGGACAACTATTTAGCTAATATGATCCACATGATAAAAATATATTTCTGTTGGATGTGACTATACTATGCTGACCTTCACTTGTCCAACATGTTTGGATTCTGGAGTCACACCGTTCCAGAAATACAGCTCAGCCTCCCTTCAGTATCAAACTCCCATCATGTGTCATATAGCAGACAATCAGCATTAAACGCCATGGCTCCACACCTCCGAGTGTCTGAGAGCTCAGCATGCCTGGAACCAAAATAAACCAGCCCAAAGGTCCAGTGAGTCATCACCGAAATAAGTCTACAGAGTATACAGATCCAGGAATGAAAGACCAAGCAGCAACAAATGAATTGTCCCGCTTCAGAAATACACAAAATAAAAGTGCAAATTCTTTAAGTATGGGGCACTATACATAGGAGCTATTTGCAAACAGTCATAATTTTAAATTTTAAATAATTTAAGCAGCATTTCAATGGAAATTTAAAACACCTACAGGTGAAAAATATTAGAAAGTACCTGACATTATTTTAAAGTATTATTATTATTATTATTATTATTATTTGAAATGTGCACTTCTAATTAGTCTCTACAAAATTCTGATTACAGAGTAACAAAAACTGACAAAACTGACAATTCTCACATAAGGTACTCAAATGCTTGGTTAAAAGGCTCAATCCCCAAAAAGAGCAGATAAATTCATTTGATCATTTTTTTGAATGGCTCGAAAGGAATTTTACAGGGTCCAACTGCATATATCCTTGCCTTGTTTTTACAGTGCGGGGTGCATAGGGGTACCTCTGTTTCCCACCACGGTTAGACAAAGACCACATTTAATGTGTGCTACCCGGCATGTTGCTGGCCAAACACACGCCATAAGAAATGTAAATTATGCCTAGAAGAGAATTATAGAAAAACAGAGAGCGGGAGCCGCTTCTGACGCCTGGCCGTCCCTCCTCAGATCCTGATGCTTCTGACTAAACTAGTCGTGATCTGGAGTTACTCTTCCACATAGTTATAGTCCTACAGTTATTTGATCAGCCAGATGAGAGAAAAAGCAGGAGCCACTTACTTGTTCACTATCAAGATATGGTAAGAGCGTGGTCGATGAATTAGTGACTCGGGAGGGAATATCATCAATGAATTAGCAATTAAAATCAAAACTACAGCGGTAATAAGAAGGCAACATAAGTAATCCTTACATAGTACAATTATTGTTTTACTACAAAACAACATAAAAAGATAGTCGAGCACAGTTAATTAAGTAATAATTATAAATTATTATTACATGTTATAAAGCTGTTGCCACCCTAAATGCCAGAGACTGGAAACTTGCATGTCTCACAAAACTACAGAAGGTAACCTACGGATACTGCTAAATTCCTTTGCCCGAGACTTTTTCAGAATTTAAATATAATTTGTTTTCTTTCGCCCGCCGTCTGAATTCCTCAGCTATTCAGCAGGATATCCGAGCGCAGCGATCACGATACATTTCCGCTGTGGAATTCTTTAGGGTACTAAAACAGCACGTGACGTGTCTGTTCTGCAGGTTTCTCTCCCTTCCTGCATGTATAAATGAAGTAGGTTAGCATATGCATTAAAACACACATTTAGAAAAAAATAAATCATTCATACCAGCGCTGGTGCCAGCTGTGAGGTCTGCACCCATAAGGCCACCTAAGAATAAAGACAAAAACAAAAAAGAAGATCTTGAGGGATTTTCCTCCTTTCTTGGTCTTTCATCATTTGTCTAATTTCAACCCCCTCCTGTACAATCCCCCATGTTACAACAAGCCTAACCTAATCATATTAACAAGTCTTCCGTCACCTACTAATATGCTGGTAAGTGAGAAAGAGGATATCTACTTCTGGGTACATTCGGTTCCACTGGCATGAATTCTACAAATGGCTGCAGCAAGTGGACAACACAGAAAAATTACATATTTTTAAAGTGAGTCTCTGTGGTTTATATATCGCCTGCTTGCCCAAGGATCATATTTAATCTTTCCCCAGTAATATCAAGCAAACTGCACCTGTAAGCCAGGGATAATCAAAGCGCACTCAACTCCTCAGAAGGCAATTACAACATTTAGACAATAGCAGAATTTCAGTAAACACTAAAATAAAGACTCTTTCAATCCTATAAATATTCTGCAAAGCAAATGTTTTTTAAAACACCAAGGGAGAGGGGAAGAAAAGAAAAACTCAAACGGAGGGGTAAAAGTGTTTGTTTCTGCTGTAGGATAGTGAAGGATTTCTGCTGAACATATTTTTAAGTGTGGTTTGACTAGGCAAATACTGATGAAAACTTTTTTTTTTAAACCTGAAGTTCTGGGCGAACAGAGATCAAAACAAAGTCATATCAACATCCCCTCTGTCAGCATCTTATAGGTGAGGGCAGTTGTGGTTTTGGGGACCTGGTAAGGAGGGATGTCTTGCAGGGTGAGTGACTGGAATGCCCAGTTGAGCTAGCTGGCATAGGTGCTCAGAGTAGCAGCTGTGGCATTACCTGTGCTCCCTGCACTGGGTGGTCGGTGCGTGACTCCTGGTGACATGCTGTTTCGTTGCAGTGAGTGGTGGGCTAAGGGCAGGAGGTTGTGGTTGCCAAGCGAGCCACCTTGATGGCTGTAGATCAAGCTGTTGGGGTTGCTCACTGGAATGGAGACCGGCATTTCGTAGTTTGAAGGGGGGACAGTCTGCTGGAAGATGTATAGGAGGGGAAAAAATAAATGCAACAATAGATCATGGAGTCAAGTTGACTTATCCAGGTTTTACCTATGAGAGGCCTCAAGAAATACTGACTATAAAATGGTGTTGATAATGTGACCTTCAGTGGACTTTTTCTTAATATCCCCAGACGGCCATTAAAAGTAAATGCCTAACCATAAGATATTTCCAGGTACAGCCACTCCATGTTCTGTCACAAGCTTCATCTCCTTCATTTCGGAACTTTAGCACAAGTGTAACTTTAAAAGGCAGCACTGTCAGTGAGGCGTCAGCTTGATGCTGTGGTCAGGGCCCTTCGCCAGACAGAAAGACAGGGCCTCAAAATGTATTTGTGTATGCCACTCTTAAAATGGACTGAAGGTGCCGCCTCAAGAAACTCCTCTCTAAATGGAGCCCTGTTCCTCCAGTGGGCACTAACCACTTATGAGTGCTTTTTCTTCCTACATAAATCTCGAATTAGCTATACCATGTTTGTGCTCCTGTTTACCCTTGAGCAGTGGGATGATGCTCAAGAAAGTAAATGTCTGAAACCATGTGTGATGTCCACGAGGAGCAACCTGAGCCGGTCTTTAATAGCCCTGTGCTCAAACTAAGCGACTTCGCGTTTCTGGTCACTTTCAAACTGGCTTAACCACAGGAACACAATAGAGGTTGTCCTTAATCAGTGTTATCTTTGGAAAGGACAGATAGCCCTCTAATCGCCATCATGTGTTCCAAAATCATGAAAATATCCATCTAAGAACACCCAGCAGAAAGACCCGAATTTAATTTCTAAGGAGCAATAGTCTATTATTTTTCTTTAGCAGAGCAAATATTATTTCTCAGTGTACCAGCCGTAGGTCTGTGTGCTAGTGGCTTAACGTTCACCTTTTTTTATATATCTTCTTCCCTCCCTAGTTGTCTTTTTTCTCAGAAGCTACCTACCAGTCACAGTTGTGCAGTAGCTCTCTCTAATTGCTGCCTGGCAAGCGCTTCCTTTTTTTAATAACATCTTACATGCTGGTTGTCTTCAGCCCCTTCCTCTAGCTTGCTACCCTCTGCTTTGTGGTTGAGCGGGAAGAGAGAACAGGAGATGGCCGCACCACGCCTCTGGGGTAGACTTGTGATTTTGACGATGCCATCCTTCCTGTTTGTGCTGATCATCTCCATCCCTGAAATCTGCTCGCCCTCTACTTGGTAACCACGGTGACCACACTCTGAACTGCCACTCGCCATGTGCACAGTCACTGTAACCGCTGCTACTCTCCCCGAGACCCCACCCCACTCGTCCTGAGTCTCTCCTTCTCATTATCAAACCTACAATCCATCCTCTGGCTGTTATTTTCCTTTTTTTTGAATGCAGATGTTTTTCTCAGTCGAGCTGTATACACATAACAATGATTTCTGAAGTTTTTACACAATTACGCAGAAGCATTTCCTGTACACTGCCTTTTTTATCTACAGTTCACTCAAGCATCGTAAAAAACTGAATATGTAAGGGGTTGACACAACTCAATTCATACCGTAATCTTGTTAAAATGAGCTATAATTAAGAGTCAAATTAAGCAGATGGTCACCGTGACTAGATGAAAGGAGAATGGAATGGTGCTGCACGTCTGTTCTTTTTTTCATATCAGTGAGCTGAGCACGGAGGCCGTGTGCAAGCGCATGCAGGCGTGATTTCTCGTGTGAAGTGCTGGCATTGCACATGGCTAATGGTTAGAGGCTCATCACAGAAAGGTAGCTGTTGTTAAGAGAATGAGACGAAGGGGCAAGACACTTAGTTTAGAGATGGATGGTAATTGTGGAGCACCTCTGTCCTTAGCTTTTTTTGTGTAAGATAAGAGAAAACTTTTAACCCTGCAAGTATGACTGAAGTCATCATTATCAGTAGGACAAGGACAATTTTGTTGCTTTTTTTTAACTTGCTAGTTAAGTGGTCTTCATAATATTATATCAGCAGCAATTTTTTTTTTCAATCAGCAATCCAACTTTCAAATGATTCTTAGCCTGTTTTAGGGACATGGTATGTGGAACTACAGTAGTAGTCATTTTGGCAACTCTTTCTTATGGCTATTTATAAATAGTTATAGCCAGGTTTACAATACTTTATGATTGCATTATAATGCATTATGAAGGTATGTGTAACAGCATACTGACTGCTTTAAGTAAAATTTTTAAGTAATTTTAATAAGTTAATTTGCAAGCTGAAGGGGCCACACAAAAAGGGTTAAAAAGGTTACTGTAGCCACTAAAACAGCCAACTGCCATGACTTACAGGTACTTACAGGTATTTTATGAGTCTTGATCATATTATCAAACTCTTCATTAATCTGTTTGTATTTCTCCTCAGTACGGGGGGTGAGAGCGAAAGAGGAGTCGAGCTCTGGGCTTTCACAGCCTTTGTTCTCCTTCTTGCTCAACGCCTGTCAGGTTCCCCCCGGACAATTTCAGAAAAGACAAACGAGACGGAGAGAAGAGGGAGAGGCGTGAGACGAGGCCCAGGCATACTTACACACAGTCTCTGCCTGCTGATCATCAGATCAATGTCTTCGTTAATTTTGCGGTACTTGTCCTCGGACTCGGGGCTGTGGCCCAGCGAGTCGTCGGCGTCGGGGTCGGGACTGTCGCAGCCGTTTAAGCCCTTTTTTCTCAAGGTCTGTGGACAAAGTGATCGCACGCAGCTGAGGCATGTGTCTTATGGCAGGGACGCGCCACAGACTTCATCCCTCAAAGTGTGCTCAGAAAAGCAAACTGAAATCAACCCATTTACTCACAGTACGATACCAGCCTGGCAACTCCCCAGCTGCAATATTACGTGCGGTTTGGAAAATGGATGGATGGATGGATGGATGACAAAACGAATAATAATTGTATGTACATGAATTACAGAACCAGTTATGTGGGGGGAAAAAATGAGCAATCTCCCATTCAGCCACCTGATGGCCACCTTCTAGTAGAAATCCTCCTGACTGGGGAGGCATCGTGATGTACTGTTATCTGGACTGAGGGATATTAGAATATTATATATAATCGGTTACAGAAGATGGTTATAATATATATATATATATATATATATGGACTATTCAGTTAGACTCTGTGACGCAGGCACAGAAGCTCTCTCCTTCAGATCCACTGGTTTTAATAAAAGTAGATTAGTGCAAGGGAATAATAAAAGACCTACAACTGTCTATTCAGTGATTGCCTCAGAGAAAGTTATCTGCTTTCATCCGATGACAGTAATTAAATTTACTTTGAGGCAGCTAAAATTTGATATGACCTGAATGAGAGAAGGTAGACAGGTTAGTCTCATGCTGTTGTCATTTTCTCATTTACGAAACATTCTCACATTAATAATTTTAATACATGGAAGTGGTTTTCACCTGATTTTTTTGTGGCAACCTAAACATTTTCTCTTCTGTAAAATTATGCTTTATACATTTTATACAACTTTTTTGGTGATGGTTTTAGGATGCGAGCCATCTTTTGTCTTTTGCTTTGTTAACCATTCATGGAGAAGGGGGTAGGAAAGGCTTGGCTCCCCGAAAAACACAGTTAACAACCTCACACTCCCCACCACCCCACAGAAACTGCTAAACAAGCAACCAAAGACGGCTGGCAGACTGACGCTTTCGAACTCCGTAATGGTGATTTAGAAACCGCGCAAGAAAAGCAGTTTCTATGGTAAAGTCGTCATAACTGCCAAACAATAGTGTTCCTCGGAGATGGCAACCTTTCAGAAAGCTCTCCGGAAGGTTCTGATAGTAGGTGGTGGCGCTTTGGGAAGGGACTGAGAGTGGCTGGAGTTGAAATCTTCACGGGAGGCGTCGCGTTGGGAAGTGCAAGGCATGGAGTGATGGGAAGGCATGCGGCTTAGCGTGACTTTCCGCTGGGCCTCAGCACTTTACGGCCCAGCATGGGGCCACATCGCTAGCCGGCAGCAATTCCACTCATTCAAGACATCCGCACCTGTCAGTGTGCCTGCACCTGTCGTCTGCCCCTCCGCCAGGGACAAGGGCCCGGAGGCAGCCGGTCGCGTGACTCGGCTTCTGGGGATAGCCATAGATGGCCCTCTCTCTCAATGTACAGCCCGGGCCCGGCCCCTCCCCAGCCAATGCGCACTGCCATCTGTGACATGCTGACTAGCCACACCATTCTGCCACCTCTTCACCTCCAATCAGAAGCTGCTCTCGCACGTCCTCTGATGTCAACGCTCAAAGGCAAGAGCAGCGACACGGGCAAGGAAAAACAAATTAAACCCTTAACAAAGTTAAATCTGTACTAAAATGCTACTGAATAGAGGTCATGAAAAATTAACGCTTATGAGAAAGTATCTAATTTCACAAAAAAGATTTTTGCTGCGATGCATTTTGAATGAGTGTTAAGCTTGTTCATCTAAAAATAACTCAACTGACAACAGGATCGCAGAAAGCTGAATGTGCTATGCTGTCATGCTAATTGCATGGGCGACTGAACGACGAAGAGGTCCGAATATTATTGACAAAGAGCAATCAGCTCGGGATAGAAAAGGATGAGATGTCTTAAAGGTACTTTGTGGAAAGAAGAGGGAAAAAGAGAGGGATGAAAAGAAAAAAAACCCAGACTCATTCACCCTCTGCCCAGCCCCTTCTGAGGCTTGCTCCTAATTAAACTACTTCTTCATCATTTTCCCTTCTGGCTTGGCTTGTCAGAGTACTTCTCCGTGCCAAGAAGAATGTAGACACAGCGTCCTACATACCCTCATCATCTGTAACCTTCAGCTGAAGATTTGTAGTAGGGAGTGTGCATTACTGGCAGGTTGCGAGGGGTTCAGTGGGGACAGCTGACACCAACCCCATGAATTTCGTGCCATCAGCTCACTCGGCTCCATGCCACAGACTCGCGAAGCCCTCTGCAGATCCCTCTAAAGAGCCCCCATAGCAGAACAGTCCAGATGTCAGCATGCCAGGGTCAGCAGGACCCTTGTCTTTCACAATAAAAGGATTAAAAAAAAAACGAATAAATAAACTATATGCTGCTACCAACGCACCTGCAGGATCTCACTGATTTAGTTAATTGGTGTCTCTGAAAAAAAAGTGCCCAAAAGGTATGTGAACGTGATGCTGCTACGGTGATATCTGAACCCGGGAAGGAGTCTTCGCAGTGCTTATGCAGTGGCGAACATCAGAGAGATCAGGGTTGGCTTAGCTTATTGGTAGCAGATGCAGGAAGGCCACCATTTTATTGAGCGCGATTTGAACAAGCCAGACCCAATTGAGAAGCATGCTGGGAGATGCCAGTGAAGAAGTGAGGCCGTCCCGATCTGCGGTGCGGGTGTGTGGTTGTGTTATCACCATGTGAGAGACATTGGACTGCATCCAGAGGTCTGATCAGCTACAGCTCAGACTGCCATGGTGGGGCATCAAATTGCTGCCTTAGTGACTTTTCTGTAATGTGCTCCTTTGAAGCTCCTACATACTATAATCAAGAATCAAAGGCACAGACATTTGATGTAACAACCCAGAGTAAAGTGCCCATGTATTTGGTAATAATGCACTTAAGTATGTAATTACAGCTGTCTGAAGATCACATAGGTTGAGCTAAACAAGGAAAAGAAAGCTGTGGATATTCAGTATAAGGTGAATCTGCTAAATCTGTGTAATCCCACATAGAGAAGTAGCTGTTTTTGAAACCATGCATGAAATGAACAGATCACGATATAATTCAATACAAAAACACTGGTATGAGCAACCAGCCAAGGGAATTCTGTGGTATGGTATTAAAGCAGAGCGACAACTGCTATGAACATTCTCATATGGGTTTTCTTTGGATAGAAGTACAGCATTCTTAACATAGTGGTTTAGCATCAGCATAGCGGTGTAGCTAACCAGGTTAGTAGCCTCTGCCTATGTCGGGAAGTCTGTGGGATTGAATCCTCTGCCTGCTAGTCACAACATTGTTAGGCCCTTGAGCTAGGCCCTTAAACCCACCTGCTTCAGAAGCACTGAACGCAGACTGACCCTCTGCTCTGATCCCAAAACTCACTCATACCTGTACATACAAGTCTGTGTCTTTCATAGAGAGGAAGTTGGGATATATGACAAAATGGCCCCACGGGGATGAACAAAGTTCTGTGTAAATGTCTGTTATTTATATTTACTGATACATAATAAAAAGGATATTTTACAAGTTTTAGATAACGTAAAACAAATAAGTTGTGCTATTTCTCTGTTTGACGCATCCAGGCACACTTTCCCTGTAGTGAATTACTAATACTGCCTCCCAGCTTTATACATTTGTTTGTGGTTTCATCCATAATCTTAATGGCAGGAAGGGGACTGAGGCCTGACTGCTACACGAAACGGCGGAGTGTCCCTTCTAGGCCAACCTTCATTTCCTTCCTCTCCTCACACTGATCAGGTGGACACCCCACACACATATAAACATATAAATAGATCTGTTTTTAATGTTCTTGAAAGAGAAATGTTCACGGAAGTAAGCAATAATTAAATGTTTTATCCATGCGATCAGACGCTCACTGGCGATCGGCAGCATGAAAGGCCAGTCTTGTTCCTTTGGCTGCTCCAGGCTGTGTGTCGCTGGCATGCTCAGAAGGAGCAGAATGAACTGAGCACGGTTACTCATGACTGGCGTTCCAGTCCTATTCTTCTCCTTTTTCTTGGCACAACTGCGATCCAAGAACTATTTTTAGCTCTGCCGGCTTCTATTTTTAGACAACTAGCAGTTTTAAGCCATTTATTAGGAAAGAATACCAAAGAACACAAAGGGAGGAGGGGCCTGGAGTCCGTAACACACCCATGGAAGCATTTCATCTGCTGTTAATGTGAAAAGAATTGAATAAAAAAGAACCATTTTCATAAATAATCCAGCCCACAGGCACACAGTTTAAAGCTGCGCTTCATCAAACTCTGGACGATGTAGGAAAGGCTAAGAAAAAAAAAACATAAATGTTATTGAGAAAATCATCAATATAAATGGCATTAATATAACATAGCAGCTTTCCTTCAAAGTAACAGCTTTTGTGCTCTTTAACTTGCACATTTATGGTCTTTGGCAGCATAACGTGTTAACATAGCCTGTACAGTAGGATCAGACTGACTTGTAATAATTAAGCACGGGGTCTCCCTCAGGCCCATTCCGAGCCAACAGCCCTAGAGAAAAATCTACTATTACCACAGACACAGTTACTCTACATGTACTGCAAAACAAAGAATGCACACTTCAGGATTTACAGTATGGAACATTTTAATGCTATTAAACGGCATTTTATTCTGTCTTTTAAAATTGCTATTAAATTAGTGGTTGCAACATCACAAAAAGAAGATAACCAACTTGCTTGAATTCAACTTGTAAGAAATAAAATGGGCAAATGTCTGATTTTCTCATCTATCTTATCTCTTTAGAAAAAAATTTAAGTATCCCATGTTCTTAAAATTACTACCGAGAACAAAAATATGTAAGATTACTAGATTAGCAACCATGTAAAAATTTTATTCACCTCAAATCTATTCATTCATAAGTTAATTAGCTTCCCAGAGATTCATAAATTTGAAAACAAAACTCTTATTTCACCAAATTATTTTAGCCGCAAGAATGGAATCATCTACTTGCTCAAGTGTACAGATGAGCCACAGCATTTCAGAACCTCATTAACAAGGCAGATCATCATTTATAGTACAAACTCTGATAATTAACAACTTCGAACCCTCCTACCCAAAATTCCTCGCTACCCCCCATTCAGAAGTTCCTGGTGTGAGACAAGAATGGAGGCTGGGTCAGACTGTTGCCTTTTTAAGATTATAGGGAGTATACTGTGATTAAGCTAATCACTGAAAATGGGATTGTAGGGTATCTTTCAGCACTGGGGACTGCATCCATGTGACTCACAGAACTGTCACCTGCATGCCATGCCCTAATCTTACCTAGTGATGTCACTGACACATGGACAACCCATTTCCCCAAGCTGTTACTTGGAATACCATGCAATACAGCACATACAATCTACGCACAAACAAGCACATACATTGTTTTGAATTATGACTTCATCAAATATAAAAATTCACTTCTGCTATTACACTGATTTATAGCTCTAACAATCAACACAAAAATATACACCCATCCATTTTGTGTAACCGCACATCCTGTTCAGTGTCGCAAGGGTTTGGAGCCTATGGGCACAAGGTAGGGAACAACCCAGGATGGGGCACCTACCCATTAGAGGGCACACTCACACACTGGTCACTAACACCTACAGGCAATTTGGTAACTCCAATTAACCTCAGCATGTGTTTGGACTGTGTGTGTGTTGGGGGGGGGGGGGGGAGGGGCCAGAGTACCTGGCGTAAACCCCACTACACCACGGGGGGAACATGCAAACACCACACACATGAACCCAC
>JAODKN010000041.1:23560954-23581526 GCA_026774425.1 Petrocephalus zakoni | reverse complement strand
ATGGGAGTGACGTCAGACAGTATAGATTCTCAGTAACTGCATACATCTTATATGCAATGGGAGTGACGTCAGACAGTTTTTGTGGAAAACAACAAAGAAAAATGCAGCCTACTGCAGTTAACAGCAGTGACATGACTTATACTTAAGGGACGCCCCAACATCCAACTGCTTTTTATCACTTAAGTGTTGGTTGATTTGTTTGTATTTTTCCACCTGCCACCCCCCCCCCCACCAGAGTAATATTCCACTGCTGGGAGCCCAAGTCATTCTGCCTGACAAACAAGGCAGTGGGACGTGCCATGACTTTGCTGCTCTCATGGAGGAATAGATTTCAGCAGCAAAGCCAAATTCCTGAAAGTCCCAGCATCTGTGTCCATTGAAACAAGCCCCCCCCCCCATTTTCTTACCTGTCTGTTGCGTTCATCCATAATCCGCGTAATCTGAATCTTTTTTCTCCCCATCTTTCCTTTCTTTTCTTCTCTCCTCCTTTATTTACCTCGTTCACTCTTTCAGGCTATCCTCAGAACACACTTTCCTTAATGTACTTGCTCAAGTCAGTTCACAGTTTCCAGCTTCCACGTCTAAAGAAAGGGGAGAAGAAAAATACGAACCATCCAGTTAACTGAAATTCAGTGCCCCAAGACCGGAAATCAGTCAGCTCCATCCAACAGTGGAATGGTGATGTTATTTTAATCGTCAATATAATGTAAAAGAGTTTTGTATTTTTATGTGGAAGATTAGGAGAGATATAGCTGTCGACATTTTCCCTCGAAAGTAAACATTTACCAAAGTTTGACAACTTCTAACACCTCGAATCAGAAGTAACCGTTGGCCTAATATGAAACAATGGCCATATACCCCTAATCTGAGCACTATGAGCTGCTGATGTTAAAACCACCCCAATGTTAACCCGGTGTCAGGGATAAGGACTAAGGGCAAATGAACATCGGTAAATAAACATGTACATGGAATTTCTGACATATTAATTATTAATGTGACAGCGCTGGGAACATCGGGACCTTACGTCTTGCAGAGTGAAATTCAAAAGATTTCAGATAAAGTTGTTACACCATAAAAGGAAAAACACTGGTCTTAAAAACAACCAAACACTCTAGATTTTTACAGTACATTATCATAAATTAACATTGTTCCCAAGAGATTTTTTGTTCCGTTTCCACTTCCTTGCTAGGAACAGCTATCCGGTCCAACAGCAGGAACAGATACTGAAAAGACTTGTGGAAGTCCACGGGCAAAGTCTTAGGTAGAGAGGGAGAGAGGAAAAGGAGGGCTAAAATCTCCTTTCTTTCTGAACATCAACCTGATACCACTGTCAGCTAATTCTGATAAGCCTCGGTTCAATGGGAGCTCTGGGATGGCCGGGAAGGAGGTCCTAAGAATGAGACGGACCTCACAGTTCATCTTCTGCATGAGAGAAGGGGGGTTAGGAAGACGTGCTTCAGGAAAGAGTCAGACAAGGATATGGCCTCTCCTGGGAAGGCAAGAGCATTGCTGCTGTCCCCGCATCTGCTAATCAGGCGTTTTATTCCTCCTGCAGACTCAGGAAGAAGAAAAAGGGATCTAATGAGGCACCGTATATCGCTCTCAGATGTTAGACTGGGAAGCTGAATGAGGCATGACTCAATATCATTCCACTTCGACGAAATTTATGTTTGTTTATGGACATTTCTCCCAGTTAGTACACTGCTAGTTGTAAGCACTTGGGTAAGTGTTCAGCTGGACTCGCTTTGAATTCCGGGATAGCTTGCTGAAAAAATAAACGTCCCTTTAAAGCCATCAGTTTAACCAGCACTTGCATATTATAAGACTATTACGCAGATATGTGTTATTTTTTATCGGGAACATACATTTGTCGCATTACATTATTTAAAATCCTGTCTAATGTTTATGTAAATAAGCTAGAAAGCAACTTATTGTGGTGTGATTTTTAACTGTTTTCTTTTTTTCCTAAGACTTTACTGGGCCATTACTACTACTGTGTGGCTTCTTTCAGCACATCTGTGATACATTTAGTAACAGCATATGTTAGTGACATGGCAATGCCTTCAACCCTCATAGGAAATGTGATCATAGAAATTTAAAACAACATAATGCAGGCAGTAAATAAACTTTTCAGGTGATCTAAATAAACCATCCCTCTTTTCAAATAAATTCCAATTTCCTTGAATAAAACACTGTGTTAATTTAGCTTTCAGATAATCTGTATATATTTCAGACATTGTTTTGGGCTAGGATCTTGCTAAGTAATCTTTATTCTGCCATATACTTATTTATTCATTTAAAGCCAGACATTTTATGTTTTTTTTCCCACAGAACAGCTCTTATGGAAATATTTTGAGCAAGGGAAGGACGATACAGCACACAGGGCATGTAGGAGCTCATTGTACGTCTAATGTCATTACAGTCACGGGCTCTTAAGTCTAGCACATGTTAACCCAGTCTGTCTAAATGAGATACTTATAGTAGGAATACTACCTTACAATTGTTCTTTGTCTGCTCATAAGATGTGGGGAAATAGTCCTGTATTTTAATTACCTTTGTCATGTGTTTTTCTTTTTTTCCAGAGATGAGAATAATACAATTACTGCAATACATTTTAAAATTCCATACAAGAGTTTCCCTTAGTGATCATATTATTCTGTTCATCTGGTGAGTACATAGTACAATAGTACATTGTAGAAATGTCCCAGTCTCTGGCATTCATTTCCAATGGCCACCACTAACAGGTAGCTTGATACAGAAGCATAACCCTGTTCCAGTGTCAAAGAGCTCTGAACATTTCATCTTTGCTGCCCAGTCAGACAGAATAGCAGGAAACATGCACGGCATGTTTGTGGAAGGATATGACATCAGCAACCGCAAACAATAAAGGATGCAAAGGTGCTTCCTTCCCTGAAGTGTTCCAGAGTGGGCGAAGTGGGAGCCAGAACTCTTCCACTTCCTGCTCCAAACCAGAACTGCTATCCGGATTGTCTATTTGTACTGCTGATCGGCAGGCTAACCTCTTCAGAGGCAATCCTGTCAGTAGTTACTGCCCTCAGGTTGAAAAACCTTGAAAATAAGCCATCTGTCCATTATCTTTTTCAATGACCTGTTAGCAGTACACAGATCATCATCATATTACATAAGTGCGCTACTAAAGTCAAAACAAACAGGGAAATAATAAAAAAAACAGCAATATGACCATGACAGTAAAATTAAAGTGTCCCTGTCAATTCTTCTGTATTGGGAATTCAACGCTTTTGACGCAGTAAATGCCCCATATTAAAATTAAAGGCTTCATGGGGCAATGTCTGAAATTATGGACGAAATGCATTTCTGTTTGTCTACATTCAGTGAATAGCTCTTTTGAGGTGCTAGGCTACTTTAAAGCATTAAGGAAAAACAGATTTTATTTATGTCTTACAGGCCACAGCTTCAGCGGTGAAACCACTGTTTCTTTTTCCTGCTCCTTCTGTGACCAGTGGCAAACTGGTTAAACTGCACAGAACTAGATTCTGCACACCATGTGACTTTAAAAATGGAGACTGAAAAACAGCATTTGCTATCTACCAATTAAAAAAAAAATGTGATCATCCCAAATCTATGATGGGCCCATTTGATGGGAAGTATTTTAATATGTTTTTAATTTTGGTAAAATAAAAATGTGGCCTGATACAGCTGTGCCAGTGTCCATGTAACATTAGAACTGAATCCATATAACAGAAGAAAGCTTACACAGCAGTAATGGATTAATTAAATGTAGATGACAGCTGTTTTTAAGAGCGAAGGACCCTGAAGAGATGTTGCCACCTCTTGTGTGTGCCGGGCAGCAACGGCAGCATCCATTGGCTGCTGAGATGCCCACGTGAGAACAGCAGCCAAAGCTGTATTGTTACCAACCACGGAACTTCCAGGAGACAAAAGGAGATGAAATATTGTGTCAACCCCTCTGAAAGGATTTATGAGATGTATTGTCCAGCTGCATGCTGGGATGTAGCAGGCATAAACATCTAAAACACTAGCATGAATTCACGCTGTGACCACCTTTTTCACTTCTACATACAGTAATTTGTGGTGTGATCAGGCAGACGGATCCATTTGTGTATCATGCTGACTCGTTCTTATCTGTTAGATAACTAAAAATTGCATTATTTATATATATAAAAAAAAAGAATTTCACCTATTGCTGTTGGATGAAGGCGTTTTAAATACACATGTAGCTGCTGTAAGAAACCAAATACTGAGGAGTAGCAGAGGTCCCATTAACGAGAAAATGTAAATACGCAAATATGTGGCAGAATCATGTGCTGCATGTCATCCATCCAAGAAATGACCAATGTTTGTATAATAATTAAAAAAAAATGTGATGAATTGTAAGTGTGCTTGTTCACCAACAGAATGACTTAATATGTCAAAAACACTTTCCAGTTGGGAGGAGCAGGCACCTGGAGTGTTAAGGTCTGCCATAGATGGAGAGGAGAGGGGTGGGGGCTGGCGATGGCAAGGGTGGGGGCATCAGTGGAGGAGACGATGAGACTCTGCTAATCAGAGCCTTCTCGCTCCCCTGCAGCCGACGGGTGTCTCTAACACCCCCACGGCTCCGCTCCCCGTCCCACAGTCCTCCGGCAGACACATCTGCATGTGCAGGGTGTCACTTCACGGAGCTCAGGTGTGACACACTCACACGACCTCTCACGAGTCCTGTAATGCCAAAGGTCTTAGACGCTTCCAATCACATACTAAAAGATATCAGGCGTATTTAAATAAGACTTTAAAAAAAAAAAACAAAAGCAAACAAAAGTTCTTTTAAACTTTGCCGGTTCAGTCTTTAGCCATATTATAGAATTAACAGAATTTAATTAACGAAATGAACAAAAAAAAATAAAAAACTTGACGTATTTGCCCAATTAAGTTACCTTCCAAGAATGGTAATGCTGGGTGGTGCCTCTTCCTGGAAAAAGGAAGGCGGAGCTGGGGGGGGCGGGGGGACCCAAATGCTAAATGCATAGTTAGATGGCCTGCTGATTATTTCATCTCACTTTTCCAGCATTCTAATCAGCCTAATTAAAGCTTTGTTCATATATAAATCTCTGATGACAATTTGTCTCTCCATACCCTACAGCGGCCCTGTGAAGAAGAGAATTAAATTTGATCTACTGACAGCAATTATTAAATGCTCCCAACTGGCCCCAATTAAGCCCGGAGGCTTAGAGGACTCACAGATTCAAATGATCCCCAGTTTACTTCCTTTCCGTTCCTCTCCTCCCATTTTTTTTTATCTGCCACCAAATGCTATAATACGTATTAATACTTGTCCATTTTTTATCTGATGTGATGTGTTGAGTTTTTTTTTTTTATTCCAGCATGTGGTTAGCATGTGGTGAGTTTTCAGATAGTCGGAAACAGTGTTTTAATCTGCAGCCGCCTGTTAGGAGGCATGCAGTTCTCTGAGTATTCTTAGGCTGCTTGCAGTCTTAAAATTGCTCTGTTCAATTTTCTGTACAACTCCTGTTAACAGAGGTGTGCCATTAAATTAACCTTTTCAACTCAGTCCTTATCCATTCTTTCCACATCTGCTTCCCCCCCTCAAAAAAAAAAAAACTTTCTGGTTCAGCTCAGTGTATAAGTAATTCATTGAAACAATTATGCTGATTTTCAGCACAAAATGCTGTCAGGACTAACATGAACAGATTCTTCACAGTACATGACGGTACTGAAAAATATCACTGTCCACACCATTCAGCTTGTTTCTCAGAACTTACTACAATAACACCCAAGTCACAAATAAGTTATAGCTAAAACTTTGAACACATACATCTGTCAAACGTAAGGAAGTCGGTGGGCCTAATTATTAGCCATGTCTGCCTTGCACTCCATAAATCAGTATGAGAATATTTCACATAGAACCAGAATGCCGTGCATTTCAACAAAAATGCCCTTCATAAATTTGACCTTCTTAAGGTTTCACTCCCAGTGCTCCATCAGGAAATTGAGTAACCCAGATCATGTAGTGCAAAGTGAGAGAAATAAAATAAGTCTTAATTGTAACAGTTCCCGGAAAAACCAGGCAGTCTGAGCCATACAGCAAAATGTAACAATGCTATATGCAAGCTTAAAAATGACAAAAGACTGATTATTCTTTCTGATTTTTAGAAGTATTATTGTTATTTGTTACATCACCATAGCTGGTGTTTAAAAGCTGAATTGCACATTTTCCAAGCAGTAGCCTCTGAAGATTAGTATGATTGGATTAAATACAAGTCAACCATCATAGTGAGACCAAAGTGTTCAAGACTGTCTGGTTACCAATAGTTACATCTCAGTCTAGGAGACTGGAAAATGAAGGCCCTGTAAGAAGGCCAGTCTCTCATTACTCAGCAGCCTGGTGACGTGTGCAAGTTTGTAGTGGTTTGAGGAACCAGCAGGGTCTGGCAACACCACACACTCAACTACAGCATGATCACAGTTGAACCTCATCAAAGTAAGTGCTCATAATTTGTCACAGAACGCAGCCAATTAACATATGTTTGGGGGGGGGGGGGGGTTGAGGTGACTCAAAAAAGATATGATTAAAGGGCTTATGCAGCTGTAGGAAATCAGAACTGCACACTTTTCAAAGAGACCTCAACTGAAGCTTGAGGAATCCAGTAATACTCCCTCGTACTTAGAAAGATTCAGAAAGAGAAGCGAAATAAATGGTACAAATCAAAAAAATAATTATACCACGTTATGTAGCAGGGGCAGAATACCTTGCTGTTCAAACTGACCTTAACAAAACCATAAGGCCAGATAAATAAATGTTTCTGTTTTATATGATTTGTTTTTTTTTAGTTCATTTAAATACCTGAATAACAAGGATAGCATATTCAGTGCTACGTATGGCGTCAGTTCTTTTTTTTTTTTGATCGTATAGGATCCCCGCACTTTAAAATCAGAGAATATATGCCTGGTGGACGGACTCCGGGGAAGAGTGATTGTTTTATTCCTGTCTTGTCAGTTAGAGACGCTTCTTGTCCTGCATATGTGGCTTACAGCTCCATCAGACAGCTTGTACTATATGATCATAACGTGACAGGGAGGCTTGGCTTCTTGTCACAACGCGACAAGAGGCAAGCCAGCATTTTGTTTTAGCACTGCGGAGTGGCACAAGAAACACGCCTCATTTTGAAATTTCTAATAATGAAGGCGGCTGCGCACGTCAGGGTGTGCGCTGCGGGTCCATCTAGCGTATATAGTTTCAGGAGAGGTGCAGACATACTTCGCTTTTTTACTTGTGGGCTTATCCATATAATCAGCATTTTTGGTTTGGGAGGCGAGCGGTCGGAGCAGGATGGGGGCGGGGGCAGGGCAGGGCAGGGCAGGGGCACTTTCACAAGCTCTCCTCGCTATAGCCAGGACGTTCCCAGGTCCCAGCGCTGCCCTCACAGCTGCGCCGTTCACATAACCTCGGCCGTCCCCCAGGCTTTTCCCATCCCCCCGGCGCTACTGTAACGCCAGTAGCTGGAGCTTTCAGGTGAAGGCTGCGAGTCCGCCGGCCGGGTGGATGCGGTCTGCCGGCCCCCTCTCCCTGCCTCCCCGTCCCTGCCTGGCTTGGGTGGTGCGCTCCCATCCCTGCTGAGCATTATCCCAAACAAACATCTCATTACATGTGTAATTGACCGAGGAGGCTGGCGAGCATCGGAAGCTAATCCCGCTTATCGTTTCCAGCATTTCTCCTCTGATTAGGGAAAGGGCCTGAGAACATGATAAGGGAAGATGGTAGATGGTGAAATAAAGAGTGAGGCCAAAACGACGTGAATACTTCCTATAGTCTACAGTCTTTTTTACAAAAAAAAACATTTTCAGTTTGCGCTTGATGGATTTACTAATGGTCCGCTAATAATGAGAAATGCACAATAATAATATGCACTTATTTTAATTCAAAATGCAGGAAAGTGTGGAGTGATTGTGCTAAAGGAAGCCAATGCCTTTCCTTTGTTTCTGTAATGGACAAGTTAATGCTTTACGGATCCTCCGCTAATTTGACCGCAGCACACAGTTTTGTTTATTTTTGAGATGGACAATTCCCGGAAATGCCTGCTCTGTGAATGCCAAAATATTCGCGCGGAATTTGTGACTCAGATGTATCATTACGGTACCCTCACCTAAAAGCAACATTGACAAGCTTACAGTAACATGGCTATGAATTTTTATAGACAGGTTAATAACAATAGGGGCTCCGGTCTAAACGGCAGTGTTAATGAAAGGCATCAGCCAGACTGTAAGTGGGAAAAAAATGAGCCAAGAGGGTAAAAATAGAAAAAGAAATAAAAAAGAAATGGGCAAAATGCAGGTATTCACAAATTGCCATATGTCACATTCTGTAATTTCTTATGGAATGAAAAATAACCTTTGACTTCTGCTAGAATAAAAACTGCAATATAACATATATATATATATATATATATATATATACAGATATATACATACACACAGATACATATCTGAACGGACTAACGCCTAAAGTGAATTCTGCATCCGATTTATTTAATTTAATACTACAGTGATGGAGATCAGCTTGCCTTTTAATGACAGCCAGCTGTCACTGAACTATGCATGTTTTACTGCTCTGTCTGAATCTCACAACTGATCACTGGCCTATGAGTGGGACAAGATTATTTGTTTCTTCACCAAGTTTTCCGGCCATGTCAGGTAAAAGCATCCATCTGCACACTCCTCCATCCACGACCGTGCACAGGCTAGCAAGCCTTAAAGTGCAACGTGAATCTGAAGTTTCAAATATAGCTGCCATTAATTATACATGCAACACGGTGCTGCAAATTTCCTCTTTTTCCTCTCTCTCCCTGTTCCAGACAGTGCATCTGTAAAATATGAGAAAATTAATGACATCATTGACTGTCCTTTGGAGGAACTAGTGTAGGAAAAGTCATACATCAAAGAAAACAACGTACTCTGCTGAAAAACTCTAAATGGGAAAAGAATCTTTAATAATCCATTTGCTCTTAGTGTCTGTCTATCTGTTATACTGTAATAGCCAGGGGACAAATGTTAAAGGGATCTGAGAGCAAAGGAAAATCAACATTCATGCATCTTGCAAATAATATAAGATCCAAGCGATTTTATTGTTCTCCATTTGGTACTACCACTGGTACTACCACTTTTACACAGCCATCGTTTCTCACTTTGGCTCGCAAGAATGAGTTGTTAAAAACTCAGTTGCAGAGATTGAGAAAATTAAACAGCAATAATGTTATAAAAATAAATACATTTCTCCTCTGCCTAAGCAAGATAGCAGTGTGTAGTGCTCCTGACCACACAAAATGATTGGCAGCTCCCTGGTTTAATTTTAGGGTGTTACCGATGACTTCCTTCGCTAACTGAGCCAACTGGACTCTATAACTGCAACATAATCACAATTAGCTTTCACTGAACATCACTTTTCAAGATGTTTACTTAAAAATGAATTATTGCTTCTCTATAAATATGAATTGCTTGTTTACATAAAGAATATTTTAAGAATAACTTTAATGATTATCGTTATCAACTGGAATATACAGGGTAGCATGGCTTGTTTTCTAACTTTTTTTCTGTAAAAGAATTTAAATGAAATAGAAAACTGAAATTTTCTTCCACTGAAATATAAAAGCGGGCCCTTTCAGTCTTTATCTGCAATCATTTTACCTCTCGGCAAACTGAAACATCCAAGTGCAATTCAGGCTAACAATCAGTCGGCCAAGAAAAGGTTTCTGTAGATCGCCCACCCTTTACTGTCGGAGGGAAGCACAGCTAGCCCCGGGAGCACACTCTCCATCAGTCCGATACAAGAGCAGAGAATGACCATAGTAGCATGTTCTAACATATTCTTTTAATAAACAAAACCCGGCTAGTGACAGTAGAGCAGATTGCATACATCTGTTGGGAATGGGACAGATGACAGAAGGAAAAAAATGCATTTGTTTACCTTGGCAAGATGCAGGATTTTTGTTACGTTGCAAAGGCATATGGCACCATGGGATTTTTAGTTTTTTTTATTAACCTTATTCTTAACAGAACTGGCTAGATCTCACAGTGTACTTCTGCTCAGGGAGACTGGAAACGTCAATGGCATGGCTTTATGCAGGACACAAGCCAACCAAGTCTCCCATTATAATGTATATAATATATTCTTCCGCTTCCTCTCGAATAACACTCTTAAAGAGTGACTTTATGATTATTAGCAAATTCATCTTATTAATTACATAATTTTGTACTACAAGCATCTACCAATAATCTGGCTGAACGTGAAACACATGACACCCCTCTGTTTTGTAACACGCTAAGTTTCCACGTGAGTGTTATGTGTGGCACAAGTAGCAAAGGCTGACTGTGTGCTCGCAGCCCTCACGGACAGAGAAAGACCCGGAATGCTGCTTCACTGACAAGGACAAATTATATTAGCTGGGAAATGTTCCAGTTTGGGCCCATGTCGAACTCTACTACAGGACAAGGGAGTTTGCAACTCACCACGGTAAATGCCTTCTGTATTAAGGAACACTCCATTTACAAAATTCAAAATTTGAAATCACTGCAGCATCTCTATTAAAAGAAGTCATATATTTTGAAACGCACTTATTATTAACATATATGGACCTGGTTCAGACAAAGACTGAAAACAATGGCAGAACAATTTCAGCTAAAACTGAAAGGCTACAAAAGTATTTATTTAAAATTAAAAACATATAGTAAACTATAAGTACTAGACAGAAACATATCTACTCAACTACCTTGACTAACTATGGATGTTTATTTATCCTCTACCTTAGCCTGCCTCAATTCTCAGCTCCGTCCATATTTCAAATAATCCAGTGAGGAAATCCTAAATTCCCATTCAGATGTTGGACTTTTTGATGTCTATTGGCTAGACCACAGCTGATGACATAAACCAACTGTGACTGGCCAAGAGGTCTCCCCTGCAAGACCACCCAGCACCAGGAGCTGCCCCTGTAGCTCAGGCCTGACGGATGACTGGCCCACCTTTACAGACCATATGTATAGAACGGCTTCTCACACTCTGCGATTCAACATGCCTCAGCCCGACGCAAGGAACGAGTGCGGTCCCCCCCTCTCTCTCTCTCTCTCTCTCTCTCTCTCAAGCCCTGAACTCTGCAAGTACAGCCCTGCTCTGTCTGACCAATTTTCCAAGATGCATGACACTAGCTCTTTTAAACAGACTCGCCAGACAGCCATATCTTTCAAGACTTTATACCGGTCTCCCTTTCCAAGAAAGATATTTTGCTCAGATGAAGAAATACAATATGACACGGCTATGCAGAAAATATTATGCAGGCATATTCTGAAATGTACTTTACAATTACAATTAAACATCAAAAGGCAGATATTCCACTGTGGCTTTTAAATACACTCATGAATAAAGTCTACACATTACCCTTCATTTTCTTGTTGTTTCTCGGAATAAAAAGTGACTGAATTCTCATACAAAATTTTACATTTCCAAAGCAGATTCTATTTTTATTACATTTCATTTACACATATATATCACAGAAGATCAAGGCATCCTCTAAGCATTTATTCTACTCTTCTTCGCTACTTTCTAACAAGACACTAGAATACAGCTTGACCTTCTGAACTGATCACATAATATCTTCACTTCCCTGTACTTTACATGCCTTTTTTTAAGTCTTTATCAAACCAATTCACATTTCACCAAAAAATTATGACTGTATTTTTTCATGAAGAACTGAGCTGATATCATTTTGCCAAAATTGCCAGTTGTAATGGAGTCACCTGCCTCCAAGGCTGGTGAAACTGAAGGAGAAATTTCACACAAAAACAGAACAGAAGAAGGACACCAGCTGCAGAACGGTGTATTTAAATCATATGAAATCATAAAGCGCCCTATTTGCAGAAAGTCTAATAACATACTTCCAGGTTAAAAAAGTAACATAAGTAGAGCAAAGTATTTACAGTGTCTTTGAGCAGAACAGTATAGTCACAATAAAGCAATACATCAGAACTATACAAAATCTTAAACTGATTGAATTAAACAGTTACATTATTAATAAACAGTACAGCCATAATTGTTTCAATCAAACAATTTAGAAAACGTGTAACACATTTCCAACACAATCCTGCCTGCATTTACAGTACAACTTCATCTTACAGACCAAAGATGCTACAGCGGGACAGTGTACTGTTGGCAAGGTACGCACAACGATAGGACACCCCCGTCCTCACTTTGGCCCAGAGCACGCCAATGCCTTGTCTCAACAATCGGCTCAGGGTTCCAGCCAATCAGAGTGACACACAAACCACCTAATCCTTCTTGGCAAGTCACATAAGACCGTGTTGTCATTGTTAGTCTTGTGAATCGACACCAAAATCCAGGGTGAATTCCCATGGACGACAGGTCACAGAAAACATGAAATTAAGCAGCACGTTACACTTGGTGTGACTCTGAGATTAGGCTGTTTGGCTGAGGTCCTCTGCGTAATCGCTGGTCCCACATTCGGCATGTTCACCTCACATTTAACGAGATTAAGAACGAGCAAATCCTGCCACGGCAACAGGCATTCAGCAGACAGGGCTTAAAAAATGTTATAATAATTGACTGTATTTCTCATTCAAAGGAAGTTCTGCCCTTTGGCAAATGTTTATTTAAAAATTCAACTAGGCGTATGTCAAGATGAATCAAACAACATATAATTTAAAATTTCTGCTTTAGATGGATGATAATTCAATCTACAAAAAGTCTTATAAATCATGGGGTAAAATGGTAAAAGAAATACTTCTTCTGCATTTAGGAACCAGTGGAACTGTTCCTTCAGTTTATTTTTTATGGCAATCATATATAAAATGAGTTGTATAAGTTAAGAGAAAAATCTCAGTGAAAAGCCAAGGACTGTGTAGCACAGGATTTACGCTGCAATAAAATGCAACAAATTGATGCCATACTTCACTATCAAATGTTTACAGGTGTATATTTTTCACACTTCTATTCCATAACATGGTTGGTTGGTAGAAAAATAAAGCAAGCAAGCTGAATAGATCTATTTTTCTAGAAGTGTCATTTTAAAACACTAAAAAAGAAAAGACTAGAATTTGAGATTACCGGGCAAAACTAGAATACGTACTCAAGTCTGTGAGTTATTGGGGAAAAAAAGTCTTACCTTTTACATGTATTGATTATGTAGCAGTAACACGATATTTGTCCAATGACTGCAGCAACATTGTAAGTCAGATTTGGACCTGATACATTCCCTTGAATTTAACGTTACACAATAAATGAAACATCCAGCTATTATTTTATATGGATATTAAATATATGTTGTACTGGAATCCTGACCATATGTCGGCCATGAGGCTGAAATTTCCCCTAAGTAGGAGCAATAACTGACCACTTCGGTTAAGTTCCAAAACCTTTGTATTTACACGCAAAACAGTCTAATAAGTTCAAAACGGCCTATTCGTATATATTTTTTCCTCTTCTAGACACCTCGCATGTAAAGTTTATATGAAATATGTGCTAAGAAATATAAATAATTTAAATGGATTTTACATAAATAAATAAATAATAACGCCACGCTGCCAATCGATCCTGCCGGGGTAACATGTGGTCGGCCCTGAACTGAAAGAAACATTAAAGCTATGTGCTTAAAAATTGCATATTCATGTTTAATGTCCGAAAGCATTCACTAATACTAACTCCAGCACAGCAAAAATATTACGAAAATAATTTAATTTCTTCCAAGTTCTATTATTCTGATACAACATTACTTACTTCATCATTACTTACTACACATCTGCATACTAAATAAAAGGGACATTAACATAAATGAAGAGATCATCTAATAGCACTGCCATTTTCAACAATAGCCGAGTGTGTAGATATTACAACTGAGGCAAAAACTGCGAACAGTTCAATAGGATTTTAATTGTCGAGTTTAGTTCAGTTAGGATCGTATTATTTTTCATTGATTTGTAGTAGGAAAAGTAAGAGAACAAATAACAATACTCCCGATGCCGGCTGTAATTAGGAAATAAACCTCTCTTGTTATGCTTACATAGTTTCTTTCATAGTTACCCTCAGTATTACATTACTGCCGGGGCTTTGTTCTCAAAACAGTTAATACATGTCTTTTTTCTTCAGGAAACATGTTTCATCACTAAAGCTAGAGCCGTCCAGAGAGCGCCCGAGTTTGTCCCCAAACTCCAGCCCAAGCGCGGCGTTACATTCAGCACACGGCACAGTATCACACCTGGAAATGGCCATGTATCGATTGCAGTTGTAACACTTACTTTATTATGCATGTATTCAGTCCGTTAAAAGTCATCTACTTCAGCCGATTTTTTTTTCTTGGCCGGTGAAAGCCGAGCGCGCTGGAGGACTTGGCGGAAAGTCACTTAAAATCCAGGACGACAAGCGCAGAACGCGGCGTAGGGTGAAGGAGCGCTGGCAGCCTGGCTAGGGCGACGCGACTCGACAGTCCGCCGTGTGACACGAAAGCCAGCGCGGCGTCGCTGAAGGCGATCGATGCCTCGCTGCTCTTTGCGCGATGGAGGCAGGAAGGAGCTGAACTGAAAGTGACTGCTGATGATGTTGTTGAGGTCTGCTCCTGTTCTCTCCCACAATCCCGACCGTTTCTCTCCCTCACCCTCTTCCAGTGCGCATAGAAATAATCATTTTTGAAAGGGGCGGGCTCACATCTCTCAAGTATTTTAATGAAAGAAGGATTGCACTAATGCCTTTTTATATCAAACCTCATTCTGCTACAGCGGGCAGGCAGTGTAAACTAGCGGTGCACTCCAGCTACATGTTAGAAATGAAATCAGCTAGGCATACTTATCTTGTCAATAATAAAAACACGGTTTGTAGGCCAGCGAAAAACATGCAGTGTCATTGTTAACATTGTTTTTCTTTAACAAGGGAAGTTTTTTATCTTGTTTATTTCTTAACTGTATTTACTATAGGCCTAGTTACAAACCTAGTTAGTGTAAAGTGTAAAGAAGTAAATAAGTGCAGTGCAAAGAACACAATATGTGCATATATGTATACACACAGTATGTGTGCATGTATACATATCACTGTATGTATATATTACCATTTAGTAGAGAAATAACAAATGACTGCTTGAACTTATTCATAAATAAACATAATGCTACAAACAGTAGCTGAACAATGACAGTAGTATGCGTAAACTGTTTTCATGTAACTTTAATCCTAAACTTCAAATAGACCAGTGAAGATTTCAGGTTTGAAAAGCTTGGGGGTGTGACACACGTCACTGCTATTCCCCGATAGCTACTTAGGGTTTCCATGACAACTTACCTGAATCTGGTATTGATTAGAAGCAGAAAGTAATACGGTAAATATGAACAACATCCCCCAAATATCCCACTTTTTGACACTATTCAAGAAGTCAATACCGTTTACTACAATTCATTAAACATGCAACATGTCAAAAGTACTGTTCAAATTAAAGCTACAATTTTCATTCAGATAAAGTATTTTCATCATCATCGTCATTATTATTATTATTATTATTATTATTATTATTATCACATAACATTACACATTTCATCAAATGTATGGTTTTTAGGAGAGGATTATGTGTTCTTTTTACTTGATAGTGCTTTTTTTCTTATTTACAATGAAAATCTACATTGTAACGCTGTTGCAGGTGTGTCTACCCACCACTTTCACATTTCTCTTTTCAACTTCAACTTCGGAGCCTTCTGTCAAGTGTGTAGACTTGACGCTTTATCACAAGTGTCTTCACAGATCTCAGTGCTTCCTTGTTTGATTGGCACCTAAGTAAAAAAAAAAAAGATAGCGACTATTTAGTTGGTATGTGTGGTCTTGGAATTTCTACATATGTATGAATATACAACCGAATGTGTGAGTTGGGGTAGTCTGTGGCACAGTGTGGCTACGGCCTTTGTGCCTGTTATCAGAAGGTTACTGGATCACATCCCATGCTTGGCAGAATTGTAACATTGTTGCTCGGCCCCTGAGCAATACGCTTAACAATCCCCCCTCCCCCCCCCCCCGAAAAAAAAAAGTAAAAAAAAAATACTCAAGGGACATCAGATAAACAACTGACCTTGTGCCTGGACCCAAAGGGTCATCAAAAAGATATCACAGTCATTTTTATGTTATCATTCTTTTGCTACAATTCTTTATCTAAGTCGATTATGTCTCCATCAGAAAAAAATCCACCGATTTCATGCCAGTAAGTGATGTGAGAATAATGATAGACAGTGAACGACTGTATAATAAGCGTGGCAGAACTATCGCGGAGTCACCGTGGCAACACTTTGTGCTTATCTTGAACACTACATATGATAATGTGACCCAAGCATTATCATATGCACATCAGCTAAATAGGAATACCTGGTCAGAGATAGAATTCCAGTTGCCGAAAAAAATAATACAGATCATTTCCATGAGGGGATATATTAGCATAAAATCTATCGTTGATTTGATGATTTTAAAACAGTCTTGTTTTCCTGTTGAATGCAATATATATATATATATATAGCATTCATTAGGCATAAGCAATGGATGTGTTTAATAAAGCATCCACTGTGCAAATTTGGTGAAGGCTTCATGTATGTGGTTTTGCCATGTGGTTTTTCAGAAGGAGTCAGTCTGAGGGACATATGTTTTGTCTACTGGAGGTACTCAGTTTGTGGTACTTCGTACTGGTATCCTGATCCGGGGGTCCCATGTCTCACGCTCTGTGCTTATAGTGACACTGTATAGGAGATTAATGATTATGGAAAATGGATGGATGGACATATACTTGCTCTTAAATCATTTGTATTCTTGTTACAGCATTACTGCATAACATCTAGCTCATTTCCTTCTAAATCTACATGTAAGGACATGTTCAAGTTCAGTTGCATGCCATTTATTATCATTTAGTTTAACTCTATGCTAGACGGCATAGCCTTCAATGACATTAGATGTTCACCGGAGTATTCATTTCACTAGAAATTTTGGAGAAAAAAACTTCATTTCACTGATAAAGTGAAAAAGTATTAGATGGAAAACATAACAAAATGACTGCTAATAGACCATTTCCCTTGCTCTTCATCCCTGCTCTTACCCGACCCCACTCTAACTTGCCTCTCACAAACAAGAGGCAAACAACCTCTCTCCGGGGAGTGCTTTCCGGTTAAATTTCCTCTGACACTGCCAAGTATGCATTGTAGATCTTAGAAGTTAAATCTTTGGCATGTATGCCTTACTAAGTTTCTTTCTAATAACTTTATTAAAGAAATGAATGACCGTTGAAATCTCGGTGTAGTTTTCAAGGACGGTTTCTTATGTATAGTATAGGCCATATATAAATATCTTTAATTCTTATGAACACAAAACAATAACAATACAAATATGGCAGCCACTGCACCTGGCCAAACATATTTTTAATGCATGTAAATTACACAGTTGATCTGCTTGTTATCAGACAGTTATTGGAGAAAAAAAGAACCAACTGCATCTCCTGTACAATAAGTATAAATCAAATGTGAGAAGCAGTACTTGGCAAATACTTTAAAATCTGGGGGTCACTGCTAATAATGTTGCTGTATTCAGTTTACTTCTAAAAATGTAACATTGATGAAAAGTACTATTCTTACCTAATGAATCTAGGTAGGTAAAGTAGTTAATCTCCTTGAATTGTTATTTGACATGACTGCAGAACATAAGAATTTCTTCATATATAACCTTGCATATCTATGTTCCCGAGTATGCTTGTGTAGGATTTTGATTTTGAAAAGAGTGAAGTTGATAGATATTTAGAATAACCCTGTATAGCACATACCACGTATGATCATTGTCACATCCATAAAGACCTGCTTTCTTTCTAATTCATTGAAAAATATCCCATTGGCCCATTAAAACCAACATTTTAATATGTATATATAAGTAATATGTATGCATAACTTCATATATGTATTCATAATTAAACATATCAACAAGTAATAAACTCTTTTGTGGGATAACTATATAATCATAATTATAGTATATTTTTAGTTAAGAGAAGGTCATTCTTCTGTATAATTGCACAATGCTGAATTGATTTCAGCATTTTTACTTTATTATGCACCAAGCTCTCAGCTCGGAACTAAGCAACTAAGTACTAGATCTTTTTACTGATGACCTGTGATGTCATGTGTCTTCTGACTGGAAGAATGAGTTGCTTCTAATTAAATATTGTGTAAATATACATTTTTCAACAACAACAACAACAACAACAACAATAATAATAATAATAAGAAGAATTAGTAATTATACATTAAAGCAGCTGTACAGTTTACTTTTTTTGCAGCAATTGCAATTCACTTTTTCTCCATCTGGGGTGCTGTATAGCCTTTTTCAGTGGTTCATGTTTTTGAAATATTTATCTGTAGGTATTTGAAATAGGGTTTACTAGTAAATCTTAAACTGAGAAATATGCTCTCTATAAATACTAGCAACCATTTATAGAATTAAATAATGCACGGGCAAGCTATATGTTTTTGGGCAAAGTGAGATGTCTTGATGACAATCATTATACTTTTCCTGTTCCATGCACAATTTCATAGCAACTTCTGAACTGTTAACAAAGTTGAAATAGCCGAATAGTATTATAAGTAATTATAATAATTCTAATTATAATATTACTATGTATTTAACCATTTCAAACTCAAATGGTGGCAAAATTTTTGAAGTCTTATACAGGTGGTATATATTTTAACAGCAATAAAATTATGCATGCGCTCTGCCACATTATTTAAAATCAGTAGTAAAACGCATTAAGGGAAATTCCACAGTCCCATGGTGAGACACACACACACACCCACTCACTCACATACAGTGTCCGTATTATATTATTGTTCTTTGTTCTAAAACTAAAAACACTTGTTCTTCTTAGACATATCCAGCCTTTATTGTACTTTTTGGGGAAAAAAAATCTTTGTTCCTTCAGTGAGAATTTTTTTATTCATTATCTCTCCCTGGTACTATATTTCAAGAACCTTAAGTTAAGACAGGAAGTGTAATTTAATGAAGGTAGTTGGGATTTTGTGTCTAGGACAATGAAAGGCCTTGCAGCTGGTACAAAATAGGAAGTGAGAGAGGCTGTAATGCTCAAGCCCAGCCAGCCTTGGCCAGAAGTGGGAAGAAAGGAAATTGCCCCTCATCCATAATTAAAATGAACAGTTTGGGGTACTGATAGACCCCCTCCCACAAGGACCCCGGCAAAGTGCTCTTCCTCAGGGCTACACTACACCTGGCCTAAGACCTTGCTAACCTGGAGGCTTGGGCCAATAATCGTTACAGAGAAGCTGCTACAAAGTGCTGCCATGGAAACATGACAGACAGATGCTAGCTTCTTCAGTGATGGAGTTCCCTTTTCATAATGCACCTTAAATACTATAAAGATAAAAATTGCTTGTAGCTGCATATCCACTATATGCTCAAGGAAAATAATAAATATTTAAAAAATATCAATTCAAGTTTTACTTCTTGATGAGGCTTACATAAAAAGAAGGAAAAAAAATCTCAAAAAGCAAAGAAGGCATTTATTTGTTTATACTAGCAATATATTTCAGCATCTTGCAAACATGCACAAACTTTATTAAACTCAAAATGGATTTTATTGTAATTGCGAGGCCAATGCAGAAATACATCATTATCTAAACATTATCTAAATTATAAAACTTGATTATTACTTACAATGCATTAAACAGCTAAACCTAAGCAGAACAGGGCATAAGACTGAGTGAGAGGGGATACAGAATAAACACAATTACATGGTATGGGTAATACTGAGTGAATCCCAAATCGATATCTTTGGACTGTTGGAAGACACAAGAGTATGTAGAGGAAAGCCCTGTAGCACTGTAAGAACATGATCAGACAGTGGAGGCGGGCTTTCAACCCTGGTGGTGGAAGAGGCGACATTGCTAACCATCGAGCCTCATGCCACCCAATTAAGCAACCCCTTTGCTTTAAAAGGCGACATCAGTTGTGTAGGATGGCATGGTTCCCAGAACAGACTGGTGATAAATAAACTCGAAACCTTGATCCTAATGGCTAAACCAACTGTAGAGCTGGCACACAACAAATATACTTTCAAAGTGAACAAGGAATAATCATAAAACAAAATGTTCTTGTAACATCTCGCTATAAAAAATGTATATATGAATAAAATAATAACATTCCAAACCTATGCATTTCATGCATAATGTCTCTACCTGACAGGTATACTCTATTTTTGCTATTAAATGTAAAATGAAGACGAAAATCACATAGAAGAAAAGGGATATATACAGACACGCACGCACACACACACACACACACACTCATATATATATATACGCACACACAAACATATATACACACACATATATATATATATATATATATATATAGTCTGGGTATATGTATATATAGACACTAAATATAGTACAGTGTATGTATATATATATATATATATATATATATGTGTGTGTGTGTGTGTGAGATAAATATAAAATGGCAAAAATAATATATATAAGACTGAAAAAAAAAAAAAAATATATAAAA
>JAODKN010000041.1:23520823-23536807 GCA_026774425.1 Petrocephalus zakoni | reverse complement strand
TACATCTTTATCTCAGCAACCAGCCTCACTCACATGTTAGCTGTCTTTGTGACCGTGGAATTGCATGTTTCTTGAAAGAACTTTTTAACTTTTCAGTACCATTGATTTTGTATTTTTAATAATGGGCCCAAATTATATTCGTGAATTTTTAAATTTGCGGGGATCTTAACCCTTGTGAATGTGAAGAGATGACTGTAGTGTGGTTCTTGGTAGTGTGTGGTTCTTACAACCCATTTTTTTGCCCTTGTGTCGCTGGTTCTCTGAGGACAGTGGCTCCTTTGCTGACAAATTTTTACAGGTTGATTTGAGGGGACTGGATGGGTGTTGGTGAAGTACAGTAAGAGTACAAATCACCCGTTGGTTCACTATTAGTAGACCCCCTTTTCATTGTATTTATCTGGGGAAACGTTTTTTGGTGCATCCGCAGGAAAAGAACCAAAGCAGTGTTGCTTCTCACCTCTGGGAGCTCGGTTTGAGTCTCTGTCTGTCTACCCGTGTTCTGTTTGCATGTTCTCCCCATATCATTGTGGCCTTTTCTTTGGTTTAACCCCACAGTCCAGGTACATGCAAAGGTAAGGTGGCGCTGCCTAATGATGTATGCCTGTGTGCCCTGCAATAGATTGGTGCCTTGTTCTGAGTTATTCCCTGCTTTGTGCCCGTAGCTTCAGGATAGGCTATGAATCCTCGCAAGCCTGTATAGTGGGCATAGAAAATAGATGGATGAATTATTTATGATTTATTGTATGCAATACTGTATGCAATGCTTCGCATTGGTTTACTTGGGATAAATCATAGATTTCATGAATATGTGCTGTGTATCTTTGTATGGTGACCTAATTTCTTCACATGTCCAAGGTTGGTGGTTCAAAGCCTGCCCCTATTCTTGTGGGTGGTGTTCAAATGTCCCCACATCTGCATAATACAGTTTCCTCCTAAATATGTGGTTATGTGAATTGGTAGCAGTTGGAAATTGGATGCATGCCTCCACAATGAACAACTGGATTCTATGACAACAAGGTCAAAGTGCTTGATTACCAGCATCCTGTTTCATTTGACTCTTTAGTGTAAAGCTACGGCACGCACCTTTTGATCAAGAAGTGTCTAGCTGAAAATAGTTCATTAGGTTTATCAGATTATTCATTAATGAAGTACTCAATGGAAAATCTTCAAAGGATATAAAATCTGAAAACTATTTTGTAAAAACATCATTATTGATCTTATGTGCAGCTGAGCTACTACATAGGACATTTCTCTTTTGTTAGCACACTGCGATGTTTACCTGAAATAATTGATTTATTTTTAGCTGATCATGTACTCCTCATGACTGCATCTATAGAAACAGACAATGCATATATACAGAATATATATTAAAAACTGCTAATTATTGTTAATGTCTATGCAGTCTACATCACTTGAACATAAAAAGCAGCCTTTAGTATGGAGATCAGGATGCAATAGCATTCCCATCTGTACGGCTTGCTGAAGAGTTCTCATTGGCTAGCTCTAGGCAGCTGTCCAATTGCACTTGATGAGGTAGCTGGAGAGAGCAAGATGCACATGTCAGATAGCGAGCGGCGGAACGGGCAGAGAGTGAGGTCCCATTCAGCTAGCAGAAGCAGAACTTCTTTTTGAAAGTCAGCTTTTCAAACTGGAGCATGTCCTTTCACATGTAATGCATAATTGTCATAAAAAGATAAATTTTTAAATTAGACATGCACGCTTCTCTTCTAAAGGTTTTTGTGTTTTCTAAGAGGATCAGAGGGGTTTTAAGAGCATCTTGCACTGTTAAATGCTTCAACCCACAGGGAACTGTATAACAGTTAGACAGAAGAAGGAAATGAGGAAAGAAGCAGCATATTTTCTCTGTGTTATGTGCTTATATTTAATGATTTATTATTTTAAATGGTTCATTTATGTGTGTAAAAGCGGTAAAATAAGAAATGAACTTGGTAAAAAGCCTGCAATCTGCAAATCCTTGGTGGTCATAGAAGGGCTGGATTAAGGGTTTGGAGGGATAAAAAAATATTGACAAATTTATTTATTTGCCCTTTCCAACTCAGTTGTAATGTTATTAAAAAAAGACATACAAACTAAATGTTTGTTAGTTGACAATAAATCTACTACTGTTAACTGCACTGAACACAGTAAAATCACGCCATGTTAAATCGAGCCATCTAAATATGTTCAGAAATTATTCAATTATTCAAGTTGCTAGCTTGCTTAATAGTTGTTTATTAAACATTTGTCTAATACAAGGACATGATCTTCTGCATACTTAGTTCTAAACGTTTACATATGTTATTCTTTGTTAGGTTCTTAGAAAGGTTATTGTTATAGGTTATTTTTCATTTATATTAGATAGCAATTACTGAGGTTAGAGTAAATGTTTTGATCCTTAAAACGGTAGCTATTCGTTAATTACATGGCAACATGATGTTTATCTTAATATTGTATTACAGTATATTGTTAGTATCAATGGCGATTCTAATAATAGGCCGGCAGCAGTATAGTTGGATTTATTTATTTACACAACTTCACGTTCATATGCAAGGAGGCATCTAGAAGAGAAAAGAAGTATTTTTTCTTAAAGCCCCTCTGAGTCATTTTCTTTCACCCTTGCTTCTTCTGTCTATGTGCTTGTGCTTGAGTAACATGAAATGTATCCACAATGACCTTTTTAATTATAAATTATAGGAGATTATTAATTAAGGAGATTATATAATATTTTCACATTTTGGCTAAAATTTCGTTAAGAATTACGGCTTACCACAAACACTATTTATATAAACAAGTCCAGCAAAATTGATTGCGGTGACTTTTGTCAATGTATGCGTAAATGGCTAAATGTTTCTGTGTCCTCACAGATATTTAACACCAAAATAAACATTTTCAGCATGTTGCAGAAGTCACAAAACAAGTTACAGAATGCTGGGGAAAAAAGAGATTAGCAAAGCCCAACTTTCTGGCATATTTAACTTCAAATATACAGGATATATTCTTGGTTATATCCTGATTCTCTTCCTTCTCTTCATCACCATATTTGCTCATGTAATAATATGATTTCACTGAAGATTTCATATGTTTCTAATTAAGTGGCAACTCGCAGTGATCTGATTGCATTTTGTGTACTTTTAATATTTAAATTCCAGCTGGTTGCATACCACAGTTCTTCATTTTTTCATTTAATGTTTTATTCATGACTTATTTATGAAGTAAAAATTGGCACATAGAAAAAGCGATAAAAGATTGTGCATGCTGGTACATACTTATCCCTAAATTCTAATTTTAAAATCATATCTGTGTGAAAGTGAAGTGTAAACATGTATGAAATCAAAGTGGTTTTTATGGCATGCAGGGTCTTTGATGAAGCAATGCTTATTTTCATTAAGAATCCATAGAATGGATTAAATGTTTTTTTTTTTTTTAACTACACTCACCAGACAACTTCAGCAACATTTTTTCTTGTATTTGATAAATATAAGTTAAAGAAAGGCAGATGGTAAACCCTGATTAACAGCAGAAAAAAAGAGACGGTGAGATGGCAACAAGCAAGGAGACTCAGACCAAAATCTGAAAAAAATTTAAAAGGCCTGAAGTATCACCAGAAATTCTGTATGTATATGAACATCTAGAATAAAAGTTGACAAACTTATGCTAAGCAGTCCAACAAAAACGTCTCCCTCTTTCTCGTAGAGAGACAATATACAGTATTTGTGGTAATATACAAGATGTACAGATAGATAGATTGACAGATAGATAGATAGCAGTGCTATGGCCCATGGGTAGTTTGTTTTTCCTAAAACTCCACCTTCCCTTTACACAATGGGAGCAAAGTCCTTCCTATTTCCCATCAGTAACTAGAAAGGATCCATGTCTTTGCTGTTTTCTATTACAGCCCCCTTGATGTACTTGTCATTTACTCTTAAAATAGTGAGAACCTGGTACCCAATTTCTTATTCTGGGAGCGCTTGGTTCTTTTCAGCTGTTCCGACAGTTTCAGATATTTCAATATGGGGATTATGCCTCCTATTTCTGTAAAAATGTATGTTAACACAGTTGTAATTGCTTCAGCAGAATCAGCTTTATTTTACCAGGGACAAGCATGCACAAGGAATTTCTTCTGGTCATGCATATATTTCCCTCTTATTTTCGTTTTTGAACGTTACATTATATGTTGCAAAGTGACATTGACTTGTAATGTATGGGGTAGAAGGTGTTTATCTTAAAATACCCTTCAAAGCAATGATTACAGAAGGATATGGATGCATATTAGACCAATGCATTTGAAACAGAATAGCAACTTCATATAGATGAAAGGAACATTTAGAGGTTGGTGGGGCTGAAGATGCGCATTTATTATGTGCTACAACAGAATTGCATATTTACTCTGCATACTGAAAAACTAGGCCAGGTTGATTCATTAAACAGTCTTTCTGGTTATTAACCATTTGATAGAACTTCATGCTAAGTATGTGGACGACTTCAATTATTTTCATACAATGATTAATTTCTGTAAAACTATTTGCCTAGTACAATTATACATTTTCTGTGTGTGCTGTATAAAACACAGCTATGAATACAAATATTTAAGTCACTTTGGATAACAGTCATTTCTACACAAATAATAATGCCAAAATAATGAGCACAGACTAATCTAATTACATATGTATGCATTTTTATCTAGCCACATTTTATGTATTACCAAGTATTTTTTAACCAGATTTTTTTCTTTCTATATGCACTGCTTTAAAAATAAAGCAATATTGTATGATGCCGGCTATACATGTTTTATATTAACATATTTTAGCATAGGTAGAGGCTTGTCTGGGCATGTGTATGTATTAATTGAGGACATCATATTGTAATTCATTATTATTACTGTGGTGATGGCCTAGCACAATGAGAATGCGGAGGAAAACTAAGCTGCATCATTAGCCTGCAATTCAGAGCTGTTTTTAAGACTATACTTTGTGGTTTGTTGCCAGAGCATTCCTAATGAATTGCAGTGGCTTCAAGACTCGTGTTAAAGGACCCCATATTGTTTAGGAATTAACTACTCTATAAGATATATAATTATATGGTACAAATAACAAGACTGCTTCTGGATTTTTTTTCTGATCCTAAAACCTTCATGCGAATTTCAAAGTTTAATATTAACTTGGCAGAGACATTCAAAATAAAAATACACATAACTTATAACAGAATACACAGAATTAGAATGGTTCTATAGTCCAATTACTCTGCGTAGGGAATTTCAACTAAACGTTTTTTTTTTATTTATGTAGTTGTTTTGTAACGATGAACACTGAATATTGTATAGCAAAATATATAGGAATAATGCTTCCAAGTGAAACCCAGGATAAACAGAATGACATCCTAATATTTCATTAACTTTACCATTTGTCTGATTGGCACCAGTTTGGGAGACTGCAGAAAATGTGTGGGACAGTCAAGGTTTTCTTCGCCCTGTGCCATCACTGATGACCAGGGAATCACTCTATCTGAGGCCTGTGTCGTCAGCTTGCACCCTGTACCTCCCATACCCAGCAATGGTTGTTGTACTCAAATGGTCCAGGTCATACTTTGCTGATGACTGAATTGGGAAGGCCTACCGGGATCTTGGGTTACTAACCTCCAGCTTACCCTTTCTGTGACTCATAATACTCAAGGTAATTGTAAAAGCAAAATCCCCTGTATTGCATACCCAGAAGCTCTAGTCCTGCTTCAAGTTCAGTTAAGTTTTTTTATTGCACTTGGATGACTGCCTTACGGTCACTCTAGGTCCAAACAGCAGTGTAGGTGGCAGTTATTTCAATAAGTCATTTTGGATTTATAGTGCTACCTTATACATATGAATACTTGTCCACTGTTAATATGCCATAAATGTTATTCATGAGCGAAGAATCTTGGACTTTCATTATGAAACTGCCAGTGAGCCCAAACTACAGTAAAATAAGAGAAAATGAACTAAAGTGATCTTCCAGGCATATACTCATCTCAGTTTAGTCTACTTTTATCGCTAAAGAAAACAATTATGTTCTCAAAGGTTTGTCTATATGCTACTTAATTTCTGTGAAATGCATTTACTTATAGGTATAAAATAAATTATGATTACTGTAGATTTATTTTATTCTGTCTATCCCCCTTCATAGAGAAGGAAATACTTTTTTTTTTACTTTAAGCACTGTATATTGAGAATCACTTTAAACCAAAAATGAAAACATACTGTGGTTACCATGGCAAGGAAGTATCAGACCAAAACACAGGAATGGCACAGAATTTAAAACTGTAAAGAGTGAGTGTTTTCCTGGCAGTCACATACAGTGTGCACTGTCACATTTTGAGAAAATGATGAGGGTTCTCTCTCTATCAAAACTCACTTGACTCCCCTAACAATGCATATAATATATACAACAACATATAAACAAACTAATTCCACTATATTCACTAAGGCTTTTCAGTGGTTTTTGAACAATTCAAGGATGTTGTCATTAAGACTTTGAATATTAAATTATAGAATTTAATATAGAATTTAATAGATATAATTATAATATATATAATAAGCATGCCATTATTAATAACCTCAATCTTAAAACATGTATCAAAAACATATGATTAAGCTGAAATGAGACAGAAAAAAATGATCCATTGATGTTGATCCAGCATCTGTAAGCTGGGTGTAACAAGAAGCTGTCTAAGTTTCCTTCACACAGGATGAGCTGCTGGGTGTCTGATGGATGTCTTACCAGGAACAGGTATTTCATAAGCCACAGCTAGGGTACTCAGGAAGGGCTGGGAGAACAATTGTGAAAACGTGAAAAGAACTTCCTATGAAATATGAATGCATCGCATCATTTTCAACATGTAAATAACCACGGGCAGCTAATTAATAATATTTCAGGTTTAGATCTGCCTCGCAGGCTTCCAGGTACATTAAAAAAGTCATTTTAAAAATCGCATAAAATGCACTGCATAAAACATAAGTGTTCCAGCATTAGCAAGAGAACTTTAAAAATAAATAAATAAATAATAATATTTAAATATTTTTGTCAGACCCGCGACCCTGTTAGGATGGATGGATTTTTGTCAGATCTTCACTTCTGACCAGAACATGGCCCATAGTATAGTCAATGTTAACTTTTATCAAAGAAAAAACTGGCAAACCTTACCCCTGAAACAATTCCGATTGCCATGACTTGTTTAAGAAAAAGGAGAGAATCAAAACACATGAGAAATGCTATACTGTTTAAACAGATGTAATAAACATACTGAATAAAAAATGAACTAGAATAAGTTATTTCACACATCACAACTAGTGAGTAGCCAAAGCCTAGGTTCTCTTCAACAAGGCTCTTTCAAGATACTATAATATGATGGTAGACAATTTAAATGTGAAGACTGGTCGTCTGTTAATGCTAGAAATAAGTAGCATAAAAGCTAAACAAATTTTAAGGAGCAGTTGCACCACATATGTTACAAAGTTCTGCATGCAAAGTTCTTTAGATGCATTTTCATTTGCTTTAAGATACTATAACACCTCATTGCCATTCCTGATCTCTGTAAACCCAACCATATGTTCATAAATTCCGGTGATGAGCAGATGACATCACACACACACACACACTCACGCACAAACAAATGCACAGCACACACACGCACAAACACACACACGCACAGCACACACACACACACACACACACACACACACACAGCTATCTAACACCATGCAAGCATGTAAATTTAATATTAATCCAACTTTCTTGGGAACCTAGCTGATTGCATGTATGGTCAATGTCAATGCTTAAATGAAATTTTGACATGATCAATAATGTATGTTTCAGTTAATATGACTTTGTGTGTGATAGAGAATATAATGTATTTTAATTTAATTTAATTTGGTTTCCACTAAAATGTGGCACAACTTAACTGTCTCTTAACATACATTTGGTATCATGCAATAAAATCAATAATACATTATCATCCAGATTATGCTTTCGGAGTATGTCATTGATTGACTAATATAACATATAAGACATATCACTGCAGGACATGACATAGTGTATCAATTCAGGCATGAGCTGAATAAATTGATATTCAATTCATGTGGCATCCTGCCTTTCTTCCTGTAACATCATTATATGTATTACATTTGGAATAATGCCCATGCTATATTTAATATTCTGGGAAAACAGAGCATAAAAATAACATGCTGAAAGCTTCAGCCATGCATATCCAAATATTATCTTTAACAAGGTGGTGCTTACAACTGTATCTGAAATAGCGCGGTTACCTTGAGAACGTAAAGGTTGAACTACATGTGAGAAAGAAAGAATCAAACAGTGCCGGCAGTGAGAGAACTACTTGTTTCCGAGCTGCGAGGCTCTTCAGAGAGTCAGCGCCTCACATCTTAGAGAGCACTGCAGGCACTTGCCAGCAAGAGCGTAAACAAGTCAGGAGGCGAGGGAAGCTCAGCTGTTGGGGCTCATTCCAGGAAGCTGGCGATGGCGGCGCTGCGCTTTCTGCTGCCCCAGAAGCCCCTGCGCCCAGGGCCCCGCTGCTCCGTCTCTGAGGTAGGGTTACTGCAAAAGCCATGATCCAGTGTAAAGTAATCCCCAGCTATGAGGCTCTATGGCATGCCTGCAGTGCCCCGCAGCTCTGAGAGCATGCGCCAACGGGCATGGCAGAGAGATTTACCAACTGCTGGCTTCTTAGGTCTCGACAGGTGCAGCGCCAGTTGGATATCTTTTAATCCAAGACTGGGAGCATCACACAATATACTACAGCATATAAAATCCTTTTACAACTAGCTTAGACAGGGTGCTGCTTTTATGAATGGTAACATTTCCATAAAGGCTGTTAAATAATATAAAAGAAAAAATGTAATACAAATTCTTAATAAAAAGGGTCGATGTCTCCTACTTTTGCACAAAGTTCTCTCTAAAGCTCACTAAAGTTCAAAATGGCAAGACACTTAAAACTGAGCATGTGAAATTGTAAATATACATTATTGTGAAAAATGCAATTTGAATGCTTCAGGACTGCTGCGTTCCAGGGTTTCATGCGTGTTACGGTATCGTAACTCTTTTCAGGATCATCATGAGATGAAATGTGGAAATTTGTTTAAAAAACCTTAGACAGAAATAAATACAATTTTTTCTCCACCTCCTCCTACTACTCAGTTATGTAAGTAAGGAAATGTGACAATTTGCAGTCATATTATCAGTATCTCTGGTCGCATTTAAATTATGAAGATTTAAATTTATGTTGTTTATTTGCACATTCACATTTATCACTGCTTAAAATACAACCTGCATGCAAGAATTCCAAGTATCTGTCTAGTGCTCTGACAGACGTAACAAGGGACTGCCACTGTGATATTCTTTAAACCTGACCTGGAGAATATGCCAGTCATGTGAAGTGTAAGATGGCAGCTGTGGACTGTCACAGGGTCTGACCCTGGAAATGTACAGCTCCATCGAGTAGTACAAACTACATGCGGCTAAAAGGCCTGGCAGGTCTCCCATAAGCACAACCCTGTTTGTTACACAGCCACTGCTACCAACTGCCGAAAGTCGTAATTATAAGGCCCTCTAGTCCCTAGCTGTTATTGAAGTACTTTCATCCTTGTTTAATTTCTTCTGCGGCTCAGGATCTCACTTCCACCGAAACCTCCTCTGAAAATTCTGAATGCTGACTTGGCAACTTGTGACCGTAATGTTAACCATGGAATGTTCAGCTTCCTTAATTATAGAATGGGCATAAAGTATCCAGATTTGTTTATGCGTTTCACTTTCTTGTTTGCTGCCAAATGGTATACATTTGTAGGTATAGAATTGTAGGCTAGAATTTAGACGCTCTGAAAACACACATATATATGTGTCTGTGTGTGTGTGTGTATATATATATATATATATATATACACAAATGGAATGCAAAACAAGCATTTTTAAATGAAATGTTAGGAAAAGTTTACTTTTAATTATTAACTTTAGTAATACGGTTGATTTTTCAATTCATATCTGTAATGCAAAGCCCTTCTAGTACTTCTGTGAATTTCATATACACAGACAATAAATTGCATTGAACTTGTTTAAAATATTCATCATATCATATATATTTAGTTGGTTACATCAAAGCAAAGTGAAAAAATAAACAATTATACATGAACTGGGAATATGTTCATAAATAATTTATATTTTTGTATTATTTTCCTAGAGATCTAAAAAATGTCTTATCTGGGAAATAAGACAAAAGACATTGCCCTCTCCCCTATAGACACTAACCCACAATACAGAAGAAATGAAGAAAAACAACATTATACTTCCATAAATTGTCACATAATACATTTAAAATCGAATCTACAATATAGTATTGAAAAGTGATATGCAGTTATGACCACATTTAAAATTTTTCTAGAATTTGGAAACATAATCTCACCTGCTCCCAGTGTGTAGGGCTTGCATGTTGCGTGGCATGTAGGCCTCCACACGGTACTCTGGCCTCCTCCTGCTAGGCTAATTGGCATCTCTAAATTACAGTGTGTCTGCCATCCAAGGGACTGGCATTCTGTCCAGGGTGTGCTAGCGTGGGCTCCAGGCCCCCCAGTAACCCTGACTGGGATGAGTGGGTGGAAAATGGATGGAAATTAATATTATAATGTAACTTAGACAGTATACTAAAATTACCCATTCCATTTGACACAAAATGAGAAGTTCAGTGTTCAATAGTATTCCATTGAAAATATAATTATGGGCATTGGAAAAAAAAAAACATCTTTAGAAGGACAGTGGTAAAACACTTTCAGCATTACTCATACCATGTGATCCTGGCCAGTAGCCCTGGGTTTTCAGCTGGGTGGTCTGACCCAGACAAGCATTTCATGCAATGAACACGGACTCTGCTCCTCCTAATGTATGATAATAAATGAAAATAGGGGCTCCTTCAGCCTCCGGATGACTAAGATAGTTTGGAATTGAATAGCATGGAAGAGCTATCATATTGGCCTCAAGTTTTGTTTGTTTAGAATGTGCGGCTTTAAATTATGTTGCTCAATATTTGGTAGACATTTGACCATTTCCTCAAATATAGCTGGTGGCTATTACGATTAGTGGGAAGACTTGTCCGGTGAATTTGACAGTAAGAGTTCTGTCAAACCTGGCTGGACTGTTTATCTGTCTGTCTGCTGGTTTATCTGACTGTCAAATTATCCTTCTCAGCAAACATCTCACAGCATTCAGAAAGTAAATAATATTACTCTAGTCACATGACTAAGAGAAGCTTCTGGGGGGGGGGGCATGGTGTTTCTTCGTGAAATGGAGCACAAACACATTCATAACAAATGTAAATATTTAAAATATATGAACACGTTCTATGAAGTGAATTCATTCAATGCTCCTGACACAAAGAAATCTATGTTTTAATGCACAAGATTACAGTACCACTAGCATAAAGTATAAAAGGATTCACAGCAGATTAACTATAAAATAATAGAACAGATTATAAAAATAATAATATATTGCTGCTAGATTTCAGAGAACCATTTATAAATGTGTCGAATACAGCCAGGACTGCCACTTCCTTTACCAGGGACAATAATGTTAACGATAATAAAGATCTGTCATTATTATTGAACTAATTATATAATTTTACGTTCATTGGTTTCTGCATAACAGTCTTTACAAACCTTGCGCACTAAACACATCTTTTAGTTTCTGCTATTCATGTATTATTTATAATATGATTTCATTCATTCATTCTTTCATTCATCCATGGGGTACGTAATACCGTGATTGTTTTTATTCTGTAAGAGCTTGTTTCCACATGGATTTTCTAGATATATGCTTCCACATTTTCAGAAAGCAAAAAATAAGTGAAATTAAATAAATCATCGAGGCTGCACAGTTGGAATCAACCTATCATAGTTATTTCTTTTTTCAGATTAAAGTAAATCAAGGCAACATGTAACATATATTTATATATAAATCATGCATGTTTTAAGAAGAATCAATGTGAAATGAAGTCACACTGAAACGCTTTTACAGTGATTAACAGATTTGGCAAGATGCCCTAACCAGGATAAATTATTTTTATATGCACCGCAATGAAGTTGTACTTGAATCTGTGTGCATTGGGTCCAGTCCAGAGTATAAAACTCACCCCCATTTAGCTTCAGAAATGGTTGCTAAGGAATTTTTGCATTGACTAAACATCTCATTCACTGTTCACTGTTTAGTATATGGTCTTGAATTGTCACAACCATGCTATTCATTGCCTAAGTCATGCTCTTTAAAAGTATATATGGCAAGCATAAGATGTGACAGGTAAATAAAGGTAAATAAACTTATCCACACTACTTACAAAAACTGTTGCCTGCAATTTGAAAATCAGTGCCTCATTCACAGGGAAATCAATTTATGAGAACTGCAAAGGATTCTTTTAACCTAAACGTTATCACATTATTCCATTATTGAAATAATTAGTATGCATTAATATGTGAGCTTTTTAACAGAAACATAGTCTGCTAGATTAGTTTGAGATGAATGGTGTGTTTTTATTAACGGTATTTCAGCACAATGGCATAAGAGAATGTGATCCCTTAATGATGTACCTTAAGTCTGTGATATATTAGGGTTTGTGCTAAATCTACAGGAGGATTCTATGCTAAAAAGAGCAGAATACCTCAAATCCATAAAAACCAGGAGCCCAGAAATACATGGGGCAGGATTTGGAAAAGCTTCACATTCAGTGTGAAACTCTGGAGCAACAGTAGCTGCCAAAGAAAATTGTGGTCGGAAGACTCTGCTAATAGGGCATGATGCATGTCACCTGAAACTAGAATCATGTGAAATTGAGAAACCACAGCAGCAGGCATCTCCTTGGACTTCTATTAGAACTTGCCAATAGCCTTTATTCCTGCCATTTCCAACGGGAGCCTCCATTAACTGGCTTCCTCTTGTCGCGTGCCTGGACAGACCAGACAAGCTGGAAATTGAATGCTATAACAGCGGAATTAACCATTTTCTGTCTGTGTTTGCTTTGCTGCAGTTATTTCAAAAAATGGTATTAAACTAGCAACAAAAATAGCAGTCATTTCAGCTATGTAATAAAATAAAATGTAGAAAATTAAAGTAAAATATAATTTTGGTTCACATCCAGAATAACTTACCTGAACTAAAATAAAGTCGACTGCACACTATATGTCACAAATAAATATTACTTCAAATATATTTCAGACTTTCTTGCGGAGAGTAAGTAGCACTAGCTACTCTTTAACTTAGCACAAGGAAATGACAAGCATTTCATTTTCGGCAGCTCTTCTACAGAGCCCCCAAGTCCTCATGTTTTTCCCCATTCATAACATTTTAAGCATTTCCCACTCAAACTACCCTGTAAGGCAAATTATGAATCAATTCTACATCAGCAACTATGACTTTAACAGTTTTTTACTGCTTTACTGAGACCCACATGAACTAGATTAAAATACTGATGAAACTACAAAGAAATTATGGGCAGTATAAAAAATTGAGATGCATAACAAATTAGACTGCAATTAACCAACTGTAGTTAAGTCTGTTTAGACAGTAATGTAATTTGTTATGCTCCCCATTTTTGCTAATTAAGAACAACCCTGACACCAAATTCTCCAATGTGTACTGCTTACACATTTTTGACTTCACTGAGCAATGCGATGTCCGTGGAGGAGAGCTAACCATTGAGTTCCTTCCACAGTCCTGAAGGCATCTAGTTGGTGTTAGACGTTGTTGTCGAGCAATAAGCAGCAGGAGGATTCAGCCACCGGCCAGTTTGCATCCTTTGCGTACATGGATAATGTGACACTTCAGGGATCAAACACAGAACCCAGCAACAAGACTAAACTACAGGTAGCTTTCACTTGTCTGCCATTCTACAGCATGTAAAAGCTGAGTCTTCATGAGCCACATTGTCTGTTTGCTGTGAACTTCTAAAACTGCTTAACCCTAACTGTCATATGTCTGCTTTGGGCAAATTGGTGTGAAGGAGGTCTCTTCACTGTCGGGTAAATTCATAGCTTGCTCATGTGTTGCTATTTGCTAACAGAAATGCAGCGGCTTTCCAATTGATTTAAAGTCTGATTCATGCTGTAATGTAACTAGTCATGAATAAAAGGATCCGCTTATACATCACAGAATATAGAGAGCCTGGAGCCTACCCTAGGAACCACAGAGCACGGCCAGAGTAAGGCACTGATCCATCACAGGGCAAGCACAAAGGCCAATACAAAGAAATAGGCTTATCTAAATCTCACTCCTTAAGACTAAAGAATGAAACCAGAGCAGCAAGAGGAAACCCATGGTGAACACACGGAGAACATAGAAATTCAACACAGAGAGCCATGCCAGGAATTCCAAACACGCAACCCTGGAGGTGAGAAGCCACATGAAAACCACACCACTCCTGATGAGTTCATTGTTTTTTTTAAATACGGGAAAACGTAAGAGAGTTTCTCTGTGCGCAAATGTCTATACATAATCAAAAATCTACTTCCCTACATTTAAGTCATTTCATAAATGGTGGGACTTATGCAGAAAAGCCTTTTAAAACATATGTCATACTCTAGACGTTGTTGACAGCCTGTGGGTGGAGAGGAAGTCAAACAGTGTCAATGCTAGCCATTAAAAAGGCCACACACATACTTGTGCAATTTGATGGATTATTAACTCGGGGTATGACAGCTGCTGGAAGGGCTATGTCTTTCCTTCCTTTCTCTCGTCCTCTTCACCACTATAGGACTTACTCAGGGGCGCAGTACAATCGTCATATTGACAATTTACAGATAAAGTTATATGGCAAATGAGCCTCCCTGCTGCTCTGCTGTGTACTTTTTGTAGTCATGCTATTTGGTGTCCTTGTCATAGAAAGCAGAATGCTTATCCATGTGCTTCTTTACAGGTAGCCTATGAAGCTCGTCAGGTCCCTCCAGGGTGGGCATGTTGGAGATGGGGGGGGTGGGGGGGGTTGGTAGTGTAAAAAAATTGAAACAGCACCGGGAAAAAAAGGTATGATAGCCAGATACTTAAATTAACCCCTTAAATTAATTGTTTTTCTTTATTCATATACACAAACTCATGTAAAAACAAGTCTTTATTTGCATGTCAGGAATATGATTAGAGTAACAGGATGCTACCCCGTATATACAGCACTCTCAATGTGTATTTAACATTGTCATTTACATATATGATAAAGAGTTAAATGTATGACAAAACCATTTCAAATGTTCAGAATTTCCATGGGATTCCATTAACTTATTTCAGTCTTGTATTGTCTATATAACGATATTTTGATTAAATTATGAATAAAATTATAATTTATTCATTCATTTTATTTAATTTTTGTTTCTTTTTTGTTTTTTGTTTCTTTAAATTTTGCAGGCGAGGAATGAAGTGTGCATATGTTCAGCTTCTGGGTGTATGGATTACCCATGTGGTATCTCTCCGGCAAATTACTGTTCAGCCATCAGTCTGCGCCTCGCCTCGTCTTATTGTCTGCTAAAGCTTACAAAGGAGAAGAAGGTAAATTTCATAATCCTTATGTAATATTTTTGTATCTTTCAGACAGAGTCAGAGCTTCAGTGGCAATCCAGATTTATTTTAGATGATCATGCATGCATCTGCTAATTAATGAAAAGTGTCAGTCTTGTCAAGGTGAAATATCCATCAGTTTGTCGGACCTTTGCTGTGACTGCAGCTAAAACAAGCATTCACAGATCTAACGGCGTGAACCAGTACCCCCCCACCCCCCCCCACTTCCGTATATGCAGAGCTCGTAATAGAACTAGCTGTCCTTCAGCTGTCAGAATGGAGGTGGATGAGGATTGAGGGAATCAGAAGGGGGGGTGTAGACCCTACCCAGCCCCACCCTTAACTATAAGTAACCAAACAAAATACAAAACTTTCGGCGTTTTTAGTTATTTTGATTGCGGTCACAGACCTTCTATTAAATCGAGTT
>JAODKN010000041.1:23495773-23508104 GCA_026774425.1 Petrocephalus zakoni | reverse complement strand
GCAGTTCTGAAGGCAAAAGGGGGTCCAACCCAGTACTAGCAAGGTTTACCTAATAAAGTGGCCGGTGAGTGTATATGTATATATACAACCATATTAATATTGCCAATGGTATTTGGTGACTTATATACATACACACAGCTGCACTTGGATATATATATTCACACTGTATATACGCATGTTATTAGTTATTAATATGATGATGAACTCGACTAAATAATGTGATCTCTTTCTCTTTAGTACATCACATAGGGAGCCCATTCACCTCCACTGAAAACACCCAATGTTTACTTATTCATGTATTTGTAATTATTTACCATGGTAAATACAAACCTAGTGGGAGGATGTACTATATTCAGACTAGCACTGGTTTCTGTGGAGTACACACCAACTCTAAAAATGTACTGGACCCCAGTCCAGACCATAGAAGCTGTATTTTCGCAAAGGCCTGCCCCAGGAGAAGTAGTTCTTCTTCAGTAGCTCGATAAGACTCAAAACATTTATAACCAAAGGTTGCATCCCACATCTTGCTCTTGTTAAAAATCTTGTTAAAACCTGTATATTTTATGTCAACAGCTGTGAATCACCCAAGTGGGGCAGCTCCTTGTGAAATGGTAATACAGGAACTAACCTGCCAAAGACAGGACTCATGAGAATAAATGTGAGAGGTGTTAGGAGCAAGAGCCGTTCAGAGTCTCTGCCCCTTTTTGTAATGTCTTCAGTGAAATCAGTCAGAGTAAACCTTTCCTGACCTTAATTTGAAACCTTTAAAAAGACTTTAGAGACTTGAAATCATTATTGCTTTTCTGTATATTTTAGCCTACTCCAGAAAGGTTGGCAGTACGTTATACTCTGACTGGAATTCAGAATGAAAAAGTTAAGCAGTTTTCTTGGTGGACATCTCGATATATGGTGTAAAAGCAAGCTGAGGCAGAAGTTTGTATTGTGCTAAGAGGCACCTTGTCTATTTGAATTATAACTGGTTGCACTGTCTTTTTGGTGGATCACTTTCAAATGTCCTTTCTAATTATGAAAAATAAGGTCGGCACTGCTTAGGTGATTTTTGTCTCATCTGAAACCAATGAATTTTGTGAAAAAAAAAAATATATATATATATATATATTCTTAGTAGGCTATTTAGACTTTCCAGGCCATATAAGTTGCCGTTCTGTTGCATCATCACAGCCTCATGATTAACTATTGTGTTTTATTGTAGAGCTGGGGGCCTCCGAATGTTCAAATACAGAGTATGTGAGCTATGGTACTAATGACTAGACAGAGACCTAATAATGTGAAACAGAGCTAGCAAAACAGCTGAGAGGGTATAAACCAGCACATCTGTGCTTTTCATAGCTTTGGTAGACCACATTTTTTCACACAGGTCCAGTTCTTGCATAACAGTGAATCCAGTTAACAAGTTACTGATGAATAAATGCAGTTTTAGATGAAAGAGAAACCAGTGCAGTTCACATGCCAACCTGTGTGCAAACCCTCCGATAAAAATAAATAAAATGGATTTTAGTCATATTTCTCAGACAAAAATGAGAGGTATTATTGCTTTATTTCATATTTTACTTTCACCTTGCAGGTACATCCGCATCCACTAGCCACTTAGCACATGGGTACTTAGTGGGGGACCTGGAGCAGGTAACACTGGGTAGAAAACAAGGGTACACCCTGGAAGGGTTCCCCTCCACTGCGGGGCCGACAGTAACATTCCCAATTAACATCTTCAGATGGCAAGAAGAAACTGAAGGTCCCAGAAGAAACCCATGCAGAGAACATGCAAAATCAAAGCACACACACACGCAGACACACACACATACAGTGTATACACAGGAGCTAGCATTCAAATACCCAGCTCTGGAGATGAGAGGCAACAGTGCATCCCACGAGACACTATATTACCGTTAGCATAGGCTACTTCTGTTTTATCTCTCCTACAACCATCAAAACCAAGATTAAAATCCAAATAATAATTTACAGATTCCACAATTTGGAGCTTAACCAAAATTTTCTAACCGCCACACCTTCAGAAAACAGTTTGGGGACAAAAATGAAAAGAGTTATGAATATTGTTTGTTTCTTATTCTTGCTTCATTTATTTACAGAGAACTGATTTCTTTCACAATAACAGTTATAACAGCTATGATCATAATGATAGCTTTGAGTAAGTGTACAAGGTGAGCTGAAGACATTTATTATTCTAAATACTATTATTTTTGTACCCCGTACTTATGCAATACAATTTATAATAAAGTGTAAAAAGGACTGAAAAAAATGACAAAGCTGAGAATCAGGAATGTTTGTACATTTCTAATTAAATTAATTTGGAAGTAAATTATTTGTGAGCCTGCACTGACTCACTTTGGGATTGTATCAATGCAACCTTTGCCATTAATGTATTGTAAGAAAATCAAAGTAAATAGTCTCCTAGATCTTTACGGTGTAATTGGAATACATATAATCATTAACCTTGGCACGGACTGGGAAGTAAATGAATCAAATCAATACCGCTCTCCTCTGATCCATAATTATTTGAAAGAGATGAAAAATTAAACAGGCACTGCCTATGAGGTTATCATGCCATGCAATTAGCTCGCCGGAGGGAGATTATGTTACCTAGATACCGATGGGGAAGTGCAATTTCTCTTTCAGCCGGAGTTTCATAATGAAGAGTGCAATTACCTAAATAGGTCAGCAGAAGACGTGCGGCAGCACTCTCTCTACCTACAAGGAGCTCTTTTAAAGCAGCCAGGAAAGCTGTTAAAAATGTCCCACCCCCTCAGGTTTGTTTCGTGACAGGAACTGCTAATTAAGCATCGCAGACACCTTGGATTTTACTGTATAGAGCCTGTGACGAGATGCTAAACTGTCACATACTTCATGGAAAATACTTCAAAATTGTGTAGTGTGCATTTGTTAAACAAGAATTTGGTTTAATTTAACGAACAGGGTACTATGTGGTTTAGATAATTCTTCCAGAAAAAGATGGCTGAATTTTAGGGATTAAATGCCTAATATTGTTTTGAATTCAGTAATGGAGCATATACTTATTATTAAAATACTCAACATATTCTTGAAACTATTGGAATCTAATAAAAAAAAAGATCTTTTGGGGAATCCTGAGACCGGAGACCGAGAGCCTCTACTCACTGGTACCTAAGAGTATAAAATGGTTTATTGCATGTTTTCTGGAGCAGAGCCGGTAAGAGTGTGGCTCGCATGGTGACGCGGTTTACACAGTCAAGTTAGAGAGCAAAACGCTTTGTAAGTCACTCACTTCACTTGCCTGTCTCACCCTGGGGGGTGCTAATGAAATCATCCTGTCCCACCCTCCAATCTATGTCCTGTGGCTCAGTTCTTCGCACACTTCCGCTGATGTTACGTTACGCAGTAAGGACTGTGGTCGTAGCTACCGGAATAGAGAGGATGGTGTTCAGGAGGCAGCTGCTTGTTTACCTGCATGACTGTGTGATAAGCAAACAAATAGCAGCAAAGTAGTAAAAGAGTATCTGACAATACTTTTGCTGCAAAGCTTAATGTTCGATGGGAAGCGAAGGGCATCAGTCCACTGGTCAGACTGGAGATACTGGATATACATGATTATTAGCGCTTTTTCAGCCTTGCAGAGTGAATCATACTGTGATCCTAAGTGACACATAATGTAACTTTAGGTGTATAAAATAGCAATAGACAAGTGCCAAGGTGAAGGTGTGCACACCCTCTGCAGGCCATAGTTACCAGATTTCAGAGGTTCCCGGAGATGACTTATACCCCACCCAAGTTATCCATTGTTGGCATTTTTGTGGCAAAATGTGGTGGTGTATGTACAACTGAAATACTCTGCTACTATTACTGAATAAATGGATGGATAAATGGATGGATGGATGGATGGATTGCAAACAAGGCTGCAGGGAAGCTTAAAGCAAGAATATAAACAGTATATAAAAAAATTGACAGACTACAAAAACATCATATCAACAGCATTCAAACACAGCCAAACAACATAACAAAAATAAAACACTGAACCTCTGTTCAGTTCACCAGAGTAGGGGTGTTTTTTCCCTTTGAAAGGTTCAGCTTATATCCATGCTGCATCTAAATCTGTTGTAGACAAAATTTAAAAATGGCACCAAGGACTTTACAATGCAAGTACTGCAGATGATTAGCAGAAATCTGTGAAATCTAGAACACTTTTTTATAATCAACTGTCATGATGTTGCTAACAGTTTCCAACATTAAAAATTTCATGGATTTATTTAGATTGCTGTGGGTTTGTAAAATGAATATAATTTTTTTTATTATTATTTTGATTTAATTTAATTTTACTAGTCAAGTGAATTGGTTTAGCTTTTTAAAACTGGCATTAAAATTTTAATAAAGAAAGACTAATACTTAGAATGAAAAGTAAAAGTTAGCCAAAGTTAATTGGCACATATTCAGTTCAGACACTAGAGCCGCAAATATTCCCAGCATATCATGGCTCTCATACCTTGCTTTAATACCTCTTCCCACTCACATGCTGTTTCTCTCTCTCTCTCTCTCTCTCTCTCTCTCTCATTTTCTGCCTCACATGAGCACAAACACTTCGGAGCTCCCTTTCACCAAAGCTGTAGCAGGAGGAGGGCGTAGCGCTTCAGGATTTTCTCACTTCGCTGCAAGACTCGAGCTATGTGTTCTGAACTTGCTTTTTTACTGAGGCAGACAAAATGTCTGCTGACTGCTAGTATAGCAGGACAAGAGGCTGCCATCCGCTGGCTGGGGAACATACAGATGCCTGGAAAGTAGGTCATCTGGGCTTAGAATCTCAGAGCACTTGCTCTTGTTTCCCCTTTTACGTTACTCTGAAGTTGGGTTGTTTATTTATCTGTAATGCCTCTCAGCAGTTCCACTTAGCATATCTTCACACATTTCTGACTACTTTTCTACAATAATGAAATAATAAAATTTGAAATAGGGCAAGGTAAAATATGTTCACATTTGTGACTTACAATTATTTAATTGAGTCATTTGCTTCATTTGCTCTTCTACATGCAGTCAAAAAAGGGAAAAAATTAAAAAAAAAATCCTATTTGGCTTTAGGAAAAGGCATGGTTTCTAAATGTGGGGTCAGACTGTTTTAGTTGTTAAATATTTATTGGTATCGATGCTGTGCATAATCACTCAGCCAAGACTATTAATACAGTCCAGTGTAAAGGTCACATCATCATACTATTGGGATGCTCCTTTTTAGGAGTAATGGATTGTGTTTCTGCTCAGCAGGACTGGAAAGTTGTTCATTCATTCATTCATTCATTTAGAAACATGATTGTTAAAGGCAATGCAGACATTGCACAATTATGGGCAGTTCTCAAGGAAAACACTATACCCATGCACAAGGCCAAAGCCACTCTAGAGAAGGCTCAGAACAAGAAAATGACTGTCCTTGAATGACCCATACAAATCCTGACATAAATCCTATGGTGAATATGCAGAAAGTCAAAACCACTGTCCATGAGGGATATATTAGTCTAAATTCTATACTATCCTATACTATCCTGAGTAGAGTTGCAGGGTCTGGAATTTACAATGTAAGGCAAGGAATAACCCAGGATGGGGTGCCAATCCATTCACACCTCTGGAAAATTTGTGCATTTGGATTTTGGGGGTGAAACCCCATGATGACCAGCGGAGAACATGCAAACACATGGAGCAAGAGCAGAGAGCAAACCATCATCCCAGATGATGATACAAATACCAAGTTTTAAAATTTTCAGTGTATGTTGTATACATTTTACGTTTTACAATTATCAGTATAAAAACTATTCTAACAAAAATAAAGATTACGTACATACTGACTTATGATATATTTTACACCATGGAAAGAAATTCCAATAAAACCTCATACTAGAAATTTGATTTATCCTAATAAAATATTGTATAGTTAATAACATCTCTATTCAACTTTATTTGAGTAGTTAATGAGAATGAGAATTATTAATCAACAGAAGGGTAATGTACAGGGGATTAACAACACTACCCCAGATAACCTGAAGTTTATCAATTTATATCAGAGTAGAGTAGCATGTTTGTCTTGTCTGACAAATACATTAATGAAGTGGACAGTGTAAATTCCAGAAATGTTCTTTACATCTTCCTGGAAATCGAGTATAATGCAAAAGTAAATGTAAACTTGAAGGCTGCTTGTGCTTTTGGAAAGCTCTACTAATCTTACAAAACTGGAGTGTCTTATCTCCAAAGTGCAGGCCAGCATTTGAGGAACTGATGCTTGGTGAACAGTTTAGCACTGGAAGTCCGCAAAGCAAGACCTAGGGGTGCTCCACTACGACAGTTTCTGCCTATTTCATATTTGTCTCAAGGCGACAGAATTGTCTCCAACTCTTCGGAAAGCTCACATGCCCCTAACATTGTGTCTCCCAAACCCCTTGTGCATAGCAGTAGCTCGCCTGGGTATCTTAACCTGTGGATTAAAGGAAAGACTGCCCCCTATTGAAAAATAACATTGTTGCCAAAAGCACATCTTTACCTCTGAGGCCCCAACTCCCTTGCATTTACTGACCCTGTGCTGCACAGAGAAGTATACGAGACGTGACCAGGTTGGTCTCGGAGGTATAACTGCTGTAGGCAGGTTTTCGGAGGGAGCTTATTATCACAGATCAGAAACTCCATTCGCGGAACAGGATGGCCTTCAAAAGACTAAACACACTGACTGGTGTATGACTTTACGGCATTCCCATTTCCAGTCAAGCAAGAACCTTGCTTTGTCAAAGTTTGATGTTATATCACACAGCTTCAGGCATATTTGTTTCATATATTGCCCAGAAATTTTTCCCTCCAAATGAAAGAACAACTCAATGATTATACCTTATATATTATATGCTAAGATATATATTAAATAATAATAATAATAATAATAATTATTATTATTATTATTATTGTCTTTTTACTGAAGAAAAGAGACAGCAGACAGATGAAGCCTGCTCCCTTACTTACTGCTTTTTTTTTTGCTTACTTTTCTAAAGGATACTCTTTTGATGGGTAAGTAACCATACTGTAAATGCTGTTTTTAGTGTGCAATGTATCAAAAAAAATAGAGAAACAAGTATATCTTTTGTGTTCTGCTGTGATGTGTTTAAATTTCCGTGAAGAAATTAGATGAAAAGGTGAGCTTTGAAGCTACCCCAGTGTAGATGTTTCCTTCCAGCGATAGCAAGGTGATGTTTTTTGAAGCTGTCAAGTTTGCACATTAACCGCCTCCTTTTTGGCGGCTCTTAGTTTGATAAACATTTACAGCGGCTGGTGGTTTGCGATGATATATCATTATAAGGTGTGTTAGTGTGGTGGCAAATGTAAACTTGGCTGGTTGTCTGTACAGCTGACTTCTGTGCCTGTTAGCTCAGCGATTTCTAAGTGGTCAGCCTGTCTTGCCACAATCGCACTCTGGCGCCACAATCGTGTAGCCTGACTGAACTCTTTGCTTTATAATGAATACATACTAAAATATACTTGACCACTTATGCCTAAGCCCTTCTGAGACCTGAAAGTGGACCATTCTGTGAAATGGACCACAGATCACTTGCCCCTGTGCGGGCAGACTATATGGGTCAAAAATGACCAAATGTCAAACTCTGTTTTTTTTTTAATGCTTGGATATTCAATGAGAGAAATAAATACTTTTTTGACAAATAAGTCCAACTGGCTTAAAGCACAGAGCTTTTCATCAAGCTACAGTCTTGTATTCGCAGTATGACTATGTAGGTTTGCTATCATTGGTTTTGCACCAAGTTGTTATTTTACTAGCATGTTAGAATACTTAACTTTAAAGTACTATATATCTTTTTATTTGCTTGTTTGACTCTCTATCTATCTATCTATCTATCTATCTATCTGCATATTTATGTTTGCTTGAAATTCCTCATTTAGACAACTGAGGATGTAAAGAAGGACACACACTTGCTGACTCTTTGACTCCATCCTATATGTAAATAACTGCACTGTAAACCACATGCTGTCAGCACCACACTGAGAGAAAACTACAAAATGATTGTAATTACTTTCAATAAATAAAGCCAATTACACATATCTACAAGTCAAGTGCTCTAGTAAATCTAATTTTTTACTAATTTGTCATTTCCGAAGCAATCAAATCAGGCAGCGGGAAGTCATGGAGCGGCATATATTAGATGTAGTGAAGCTGATTGTCAGCTGATGACAGTCAATATCATATCTAGTACAGTATTTAGCTTGTTGTTCATTTCCAAATGCAGGTGGCAATTTCAGTCTATTTGCATAACATTTTTTGCAAACACAAGCTCAGTCATAGAAAGGAGTTTTATACAAAGTTCCTGGGCCAGAATATGCTCTTTATCTCTGCTACCTCTCGCAGTTAAGCACAATCAAATAATATAACACACAAAGCCTTTGTTTATGATTCCAATCTGCAATATTAATTAATCTTGATGTTAATATTATGCTGATAAGAAGTATTTTTGAATTAATCGGCATACACATATGGAGTACAGATAAATTTTTTTGTTATGTCTAATGAAATATATTTTGATTCACAGAATTACAAATAAAAGTCAATTTACTTCATTCAAGCTGATCACCCGACTGACTCATTATTTTGTTTTATATTTCTGTGTGAGTAAATTCTAGTCATGAGCCTTCGGCCTACTGAAACTCCCCACTAAAAAGGCCAAAACATGGCTGTCCCAAAAATGTAGACTTAGGCTTAGGGCATGGTGAATCTGAGAAAACAACTAGAAAACATTCGAAAGCCAGCTCTTTTTTTTGACAAATTCTGCAAAATTGCACCCATGCAGCAATGTTGAAAAGAGGAAAGCGACCAAATAAACACTGAGGCGACCAGTCTGGGTTGTTGTGGATATTTATAGCAAAGGCTGGCAGCACTTGAAGGCAGGCCGGAATTCTTAATTGAATGTTTCTATTGTAAGAGCCGCAGTAAATGCTCTATGATACACATGTTCAGCCCTTTTCCTTCAGAATCAAACTCTTCTTCTGTAATTCTTAAAACATACGAGCCTCTCCCAAAAGAATACCAAGCTAAAATCATTATCATACCAGAAATAAACAGACATGAATGCATTCTCCAAATTTTTACCAAGGTGTTACATGCTAAAGACATGTATGTGCTTCATACAACATGGCACATTTAAAAATGTTCATGTCATAAACAGATCTGCAAGGGCTCATATATAAAAGATCTAAGAACATGTTAAAAGTTCATGTAAATGTGTCATCATATTCAGATTCCCCAAAAGACTAAAATAACTTTTTTATCATTAAGACTGTTTAAACTAGTTTGAACAACATTACATTTATATTAAATCCAAACCACTTCCAAGCATACATGATTATTGCATACACTATGTTATACATTATCTGTTACACACATCTGTTATGGAAGTAGACACAAAACTAACAACAATTTAAATCACAAGGTATGTAAAAAGTTTTTTGAGTGTCTTTTCATTAAAATAGGATTCTGTCTCACCTCTTGTGGAAATGGATTTTGCTAGAGAACGGGCAGGATGATTGCTCTCTTTGCCTTGCAGTCTCATGCAGAGATTCACTGTTGCTGTATTTTGTTCCTGCTAAGGGACTCATCAATTATTTTCCCCAACGTACTAAATCCTTAGGGGAATGAGTAGTCTTTATTGTTGTGAAGAAATCTTGTGTATGGAGAATCCTAGTTATACTTTCTTTCAGTCTAGCGATGTTACTTTCTTGTTCTAGTCTAGAAGCAAAACTTTTTGTTTTGAATTCTTCTTCCAACTTCTCGAAGTAGTAGTTCCTAGAGGCATAGTTGTTTCAAAGTGACTGTTCTTATTGGATTTTCTCTCTTACCTTAACAGCTAGGCTATTGTCCAAAACAATCTGCTACATATGTGAACTATATATCTTTAATCAATTATCTCAATGAGTAAATAAGCCTTTTTATTGTCTGAAGCACCAGAAATCACTGAACCATCCTCACGGTGATCTCTGAATACAACAACAATAAAAAATCAGAATAAACATAGTTAGATTTTAATAAATATATGAATGTGTATTTTTGCTTTGTATACTTATAGGCATATGGCAGCAGTACCTACCTGTATCTGTGGAAATAGATGGATGGATGGATGGACAATAAATGTTACTTAGTATCATTTTGCATTATTCTAAGTAGCATGAGTCAGTGAGTTAGAATTTAAATTCATTGTTAAGACGAATCAAGGTGGGTAAACAAATGGTCAAATGATATGAAATAGTTGTTGGTGAGATTAAAAAAATGTTTAAGGTAATTTATGCAACACATTTATGTAAATTCAAAGGAAAAAAAGCACTTTAGTGACCCTCGTCTCCTCTCATTTTCCCATCTCATCTTACCTTACCCTCCCTTACCTTCACTAAGAGCAAGCTCCCTCACAACCTGAAAAGAGCAATCCATTCTTTTCAGAGTACCATGGCCTCAGACCATGGCTGATTCTCATCCTTGCTGCATCACACTTGGCATTGAATCTCTCATGGCCAGGATGGGGGTCTTGGTCAGAGGCATGAAAGAGGCATGAAAGAAACCTAAATCATCTCCAAACAGCAAGGATGTCAATTCGAACCCCCCTTACCGGAAGCGATTCTAGCCATGGTTGTGCCTTGATATCCTGCTAATGAAAATCATAAACAGGTGTTGAAACAAGACACACCCTTGCCGGAGGCCAATGCACACTCGGCTTCAGTTCTGTGCCAAGTATGTAGACACGACTTTTACTGCCTCTCCAGTCGCCAGCGCCGGCTTTCCCAGGGAGGCTGGGAAGTGGGATCCCCATACAGTTGGAGCACACCTTCCGGTCCCCCCTTTCTAAAATAGGGACAATCACCCCTGCTTGCCACTTCAGAGGTATTTTACCTGCCTCCTAAGGCATCTTTTGGCCACAAACGTCTGTTATATAAGAGCTTTCACGTCTCTGACAGCCTTCATTGCAGCCCTTCTTTGCTGTTGGTACCTTCTTCTGTTTCCTCAAGCCCCTGTGCAAGCCTTGCCCTTCGTCAGCTTCCTTCAGCACAGGTGCCTACCAATAGGTCCTAGAGGTTCCATCACAATAACACCAGCTATCCTTTAGTCACAGTTCCCCAACCTCACTCAACAAAAGCAGAGAAGTGTTCCGGAGGTGTGAGTTGAACTAATCCCACACAGCTGCTTTATGATGACATTTTCAGGAAACCCCAGCTGCCAGTCTCCATTATCCTGATCTAGCTGGCCTGCTTCCTGTATGCTGAGTGTGAAAAAACATGGCTTCAAGTCAGACCCTACAACTACAAAGCCATTTCTAAGAGTGGCCTGATACCTTGTATACTGATGATCAATTTTGGTGTAATTTCTTTGTTATGGACAACCTGCAGCTTTCACAGAAATCCAATCATAGTTTAACATCCACACTCCTCCGAGTATCTCAGTCATTCTATTAGGATCATAGAGTCCGTAAGCAGGGCCCTTTGGAGCAAATACAGTTTTCCTTCTGTGTAACTCACTGTAGCATAGAAGCAACCAAGTCGTCCACTGGCTCCAGCAGCATAGCCCTCAGCCTGGGATCCACAGCAGCCTGAGGTCTTTCACTTTGGGAGTAGGAGAGACTCCATCCCCACCATAGAAGTCTGATTCTGGAGCCCAGATGTGTATGAAGGGATAGTTGTCTCTAATTAATACCTTTCCATTTCTCACAGTAGCTCAGGCTCCTTCCCTGCCAGAGAGGTAACCTTCCAAATTCCCAAAGTCACTGTCTATTGGAAACTTTTAATCCATCAGGTGCCCTCTTGCACATATCTGCTGACCAACTGACATGGCACCTGTCCCCAGCTTTTCACCGTACGGGTGGTGAGCACACAACATGTAGCTATTTTGGACACAGCCACCCAGGTTACATTGGTCTCCTGGCCAGCAGCAGCTCAAAAGAGAATACTACACCTAGGTTTGGCTCCATGGGTGGGTCCTGGCAACCATGTTTTGGGCAGGGCACATGATGTTTTTTTAATTTTATCATTGTGGTTTTTTGTTGGATGATAGTTTGTGTAGCATTTGCATACATACCAATGCTGCTGTAAATGCTTGTGAGGTAGATTTGTTTTTGAAGAGTATGCCACACAGGTTTAACTTATTTGATACATGTCACAAATGTTTGGAAACCTGACTGTATGGAAAGGTGCTTGATTTTATATACCTGTGGCAATGGTCTGAGAGAAACACCCGAATTGGTAACACTTTACTTGAGGGGCCACAAATAATGCAATAATACATGCTTAGTAAATGCATTAATTAACCATTAACTAT
>JAODKN010000041.1:23466290-23490122 GCA_026774425.1 Petrocephalus zakoni | reverse complement strand
AGAATTGAAGAACACCTCTATTACTTCATATGTATGCCGGCTGGGGGGTGTTGGGGGTGCCCCAAACTGTGAATAATTAAGTTTAACTATTACAACCTTCCAGAATATTACTTTAGTAGGAGGATCATGTATAACTTTTTTTTTTAATTCTATACTGTGCGGGCGATGGGGTAGTCGCCTGGAAGTCCTTACTAATACATATGGGATGCAAGAGACACATCATCTATGCCCATGCATTCCAAGGTACATTCTAAGACTGTGGCTGGGCACGTAATGCTTCAAATAAGGGGGGGAGGGAGCTTTTGCTGCTCTGAGATCTTTGCAGTTCAAGCCATTAAACACAAATGGCATGTGACGATGGTGGGGTGATTCCCACCATCAAGTCAGGACTCCTTTTATTGATGTTCGACTGTCCACTTTCTCCTGAATTTTTACCTGCTGCTGCCAATAAAGAGTTACATGAATACCCTGAGATGGGCAGTGCACATGAAAATACACCCTCTTACATGGTCCACGACCTGGAACACCTGTCAGGTTTCTGTTCTCTTGACAGACTCAACAAATTTTCACTTACTCCTCAATGTCAGCATCCAGCTTTGGCCACCATAAATAACTTCTTACTATTCTGTTCATTTTGGTAAAGTCAGGGTGTAGTTGATGGGTGTAGTACTGCTGTTTTGCTAAGGAGATGGATGACTACTCTCACGTCCCACAGTATGCAGGATCCTTATATGCTAAGTTCCCCTTGTCTCTGCACATAAGATATAAAAGCAGGGTCATCACATTTCTTAGGCATCTCTCTCAGAATGTCAGATAAGGTAAGGTGAGATAATGTAAGGTAAGATGAACTTTGTTGGTCCAGGAGGAAATTCTTCATATTCCTGGACTTGCTTGGCAGACACCAAATGCATATCTGACGGCTCCACCGGCAGTGTTGGGTCTTTCACAAGCATGTGCTCCTCTTCGTCTGGGGCTGGCAATCAGCTCAAGGCATCTGCATTGTTGTGATCCTTGCCAGCCCAGTAACTAATCATATATTCATAAGCACCCAAAGTCAAAGCCCATCTTTGGATCCATGATGAAGCCATCTGTGAGACTCCCTTCATCTCATTGAACAGAGAAATGAGAGGTTTGTAATCAGTCATTATAGTAAATTTCTACCCATAAATATATATCTGTGAAATTTCTTTGTTTCAAATAATGATGGTAAATCCTTCTTTATAAAGCTCAGAATGATCGCAACAGGTCCCTCAAATCTGTCAGACATCTGGTGTGAGAGGACTGCCCCAAAAATGCATGGAGAAGCATCACGTGCTAAAATCAGTTCTTTGTCATTTTGTCCTTGTAAAATCATGCGCCAACACAGAACATGACTATATCGATATCTTGGGTGTTCTGTCCTCTGCCTTCTATTGCCATATTGTCTCTTTCCTCAACAACCTGTGAAAAGGAGTTAACATTGTAGACAGATTTAGCAAGAACCTGTGATAATAGTCCAACAATCCCAGGTATGCCTTCAGCTGTTACATTGGAGGATGTGCATGGCTTCTGGATATTTTGACACTAGGTGTAATAGATTTCTTTGCCAGTAGGTATAAGAGTCAGTTATGTGTAATAAGTAAAATGTAAGTACATTTACTTCTCTTATATAATTTCATATCTATATCCTTCAGCCTTGACCCTGCAAGTCTGAACCTTCGCAGTTAACAGGGAACATTCCCAGAACTTTAACCAACATTATGTGGAGCTCTCCTCAAAGTTAGCACAGAATGTTTTTACTCTAACATTAATGGAACGTTATTTCCCTGTTTTACATTTTAACAAAGGCCATGTCAGCATGATAACATTATTACCAGAAAATCCCTTTAACACAATTAATGTCAAAAACTATTGTTTCATAATAAAATCTTATTTTATAAAAGTGCTATACTGTATGTGTATACTGCTAAAGCCTTATACCTATCACCTTTGAGGTATAAAACAACAATGTTATCTGCTGCCCTACCACGTCTTTCAATTATTTTTATATTAGTCTTAGTTGTAGTTCTACTTGTAGTAGTGGGAGAACATTCTGGGAACATCAGCAAACCTGAACACTTTCAACGTTTCCATACCTTAATTGTAACGTCAGCTACTGTAAATGTTACTAGAACAAGTCAGGCTCCACGACGACTGCAAGTAGTGTCCTTGAAGTGTTGTTGTATTGCAAAGCCACCTGCGTCACACCCAGGGCCTTTTCCTCTAGGTTATGTTCTTAGCAACAGGCCATAATGCTGTTGTTCAGGAACCTGAAGTACTGCTCTCTGTTCATTAGCATCTATCTCCTCCAAAAGTCACTTCTGTGTGAATTTCACCCTGAATTTCAACTTAACTTCACCCACCACCCCCTCTCTTAAGATGTGATAACTCTTGCATTTCTCTTTCTTTAGCTTAACCTGTCTCATGTCTTGCTGCCTCCTGTCCCATACAAAAGTGAGGCTGCAAAATCCCTTTTGACCTTAAGGCCATCTATGTGTGTCACCTCTTTCTCCACTTGTGACACAACTCATTGGCAAACCTGCAGCAGGCTGCTGTACATCTGAAAATTGCCATAAGGTTGCAATTAGATTTGAAGTCTGAAGGCAACACACAATGTACTGCCACTCCCTGGACATATTTCCACCAGCACTGGTATCCTCTAAGTATTCCTAAATATCTTTGACGCCCTTTGTAGCCTATTCTATTGCCTGTGCCGGTGTCAGCACTTTCTCAAATGTTAAATCAATCTCAGCCAGTGGCCTTCTCTGAATCTTGTCATCATTCACTCCACAGACCAGCCGTTCCTGCAGCATCGGCGACAGCGTGTCTCCGTAATTACAGCCCTGAGCCAGTTCCCTCAATTGCTCACTGTATTCTGCCACACTTCCTCTTTGCGATTCTAGGAATTAAATTTGAACCTCTGGACAATTTAGCTCAATTTCAGGTTGAAATGGGCCTTCAGCAACTCAACCGGTTCTGCATATGTCTTGTCCTTTGGCTTCTGAGGGCTTAAGATGCTCCTCGGTAAGTGGCACACGCATGGCCAAACAGAATGGCTTTTTGTTTGGTCACAGATTATGTTAGCCAGGAAAAAAACTAAATTTCACAATATTCTTTCTGCAATTGGCTACTGAACTGAATTACCATTGCTACTGTGCCCAATTTCCTTCTCTGAAGCCAGTCAATAAGCCTGGTTGAAACTTTCCTAGCACAAGTGGCTTGCTAGTTGCTCCACTTTTCACCACTCAGATGACACTTCAGTACCATGCTCATTGCCAATTATATGATGTATTCGGTGTCGCAAAATAAGCAGTTCAGATTCAAATAATCTGGATTTCTTAGAGTGGAATGAAGTGATTTGCACAACTAACTCCTTAAATTCTGGATATCTGGCTTTAATTTTTATTCTGCTGTAACAACCACTGTAATATTACAATTCTATACACTGCAATCATCTCCACTACCTAGCTTATAAACTGCCTTGTACTCAGCTCACTAATATAGCATAATTGTATATTAAATGAGTGTCTTAAAATATTAAATGAGTGTTAAATGAGTCTTACTTTATCTGCTTAATGTGCATGTATCATGTGTTTAATATCACAGGTTGTACATATGAAGTTGGTGAAATATGTAACTCTTCTTGATGAACTAATTCTCCCCTTCTAAGGCTCAGTTCACAGGTAACTGGGAAATGGCCATGGGGACTTTATAGAGGTAGCTTGGCTAGGAAGTGTGTGAGGGCGAGGGAGTTCTCCTAGAAAGGCAACCTTCTGACTGCCAGGAACAGTCAGAACATAAGAAAAATGCATTCAGGCCTTGCTTATAGAATTAAGTTACTTATTAACATAAATGATACACAGTCTTATTTTATATTTTCTTTATGTCTTTCATATTCTTCTGGCAGACAACTTAATGGTTAGCAGTTTTTTTTTCTAAGATCTTACAATTATACGAGGAAATTAAAATATTCAAAAGGTTAATGTAAAAAATTTATAAAAAGCCATACGGGTACGTTTCAGCATTAATTATATTCTGATAATTATTTATTTATACAATATACCGTATAAATAACATTTACAAAAAAAATTGACTTACTGATCAATTAATTCTATTTTCATAGCATGGACAATAGTTGTGCATGAATTTGCACCACTAAATACTATGCTATATGTAAGAACAGTGCTATGTGAAAACACATCTTTAATTGATCTAAACAAATGAATTTTTGCTGGTATTTAAAAAAGGGACAATACTGAGGTCATTTTGGTATGTTTGTAGCCATTTCTGATTAAATTTTCTTGCTCCCTAAAGATACCTTTGGAGCACAATAATCCTTTCAGAATTACATTAGAAACAGTCTTCTTTGCTGTTCTTGAGTGGGTGGAATCTATTTTAAACAAATCAGACAACACTGCGGGGTGCTAAGAACACTGAGACAAATATGCAAAGATTTTCAGTGTAATTTGATTAAAGATGTATGAATTTGAACCCGTACTTATTCTCCATGCAAAATTAAAGACTGAGTTTTCTGTCATTTGCAGGGCAGATAAAAGATAATGTTATAAGATCATTTTAAAGATTGAAAAAAAGACATTTTGCAACCATCACAAATAAAAATCACAACATTCCATATTAAAGAAAAGATCTATATGATAGAACAGATCAATGAAAGTACTATGCTAATTTTTCTTTAACAATTACAGTAGAATTTATTATATCCACATATAGGCTGTGTGAAGAAAATGAAATATTCGTAATTATTCTATTACTAGATTCTATAAGGGCTTAACATAACCGTGCTAATATTAAGATGAAACTGCCTTGGGTAGTTGCAAAGATTGTGGAAACATGAACATGCTATTTAACAATTGTACAATTTTTCTTATTATTACAATAGAAGATATGAAAATGGACCTACAGGGAGTCTCAAGTGTGAACTAAGCATGTAGCTAGGTTAGTAAAATTACAGGTCTGAACCCCTCCCGAAATTCTGTCCTGTCCCCATTTGGCAAATATCTACCAAGCCCCCCCCCCCCCACACACACACACACACACACACTGGATAAAATCTACTGAAGAGAAACCCCCCAGGCTGGCTGAATCTCCTGAGAGCGACCTATCGGTAGGGTTGCTGGAACCTACTCCACAGCCGCCCTCCCCCCGAACTTATTTCTGGCTTTGGGCCAGTGTGAACTGTAGGACGTTAACTGGTTTCACAGCTCTCCTGCCTTTGTTAATTTTTTCTCCTGTTCTTTGTTTTGCATGCAGTGTATTTCAGAAACAGGTAGACATTTTTTAGCTAAAAATTTTAAATTTGCCTTGCTTCTCCGACGCCGTGCGGCGAGGCTCCGACAATGCTTCCACTCTGGCTGAGCCTAGGCCAACAGGGACTGCACTGTCACAGACGAACTGGGGAGGGAGTGCAGGGAGAAACAGGCGTCGGTTGTGAGCGTTAACAAGATGTGACGTCTCCATAGGCTCACCCTGTATTAATAATTTTTAATAAATAATGAATGCAGCCCTCTGACTTTATTAAAAGAATATTTACTGCAGGAATTTAATCAGGCTTATTCATATAGAGCTGCTCTTTCTTGTCCTTTGTCCTCTTTTCCTTTTCACAGCAGTGAGTGCCATGGATGCAAAAGCCACACTATAATCAAACATTACTCAACTGAATGCTATGGGTGGATGGGTGGCTACCATAAGGCAAATATCATATTTCTTTGGTTTGAAGGATGATTTCGAAACAAAAGCCATAAATGTAAGGGTGCTTGCAATTTTCTGAAATTGCCTTTCTTTTTTACATTTGTTGTCAATTATGTACCATTTAAACAAGTAGAGATATTGTAATTGTAGAAAGCATTTTATTTATGGAAATCAGTGTCATTTATCACATAGTGTATTTTATTAATTTTTTAAATAGTCAGTTTATGAAAGAGTAAGGAGTTCATTTTGTATAGATCTTATACAAATCAGTGCAGTCATTCCCAATTCATTTCACCAAATTGTTTTTGAAAGGATGTCAGAAAATTCTAAACTTAACTCCCAAGAAATGGCAGATGAGTACTCCCTTATCAGCTGTATCTGTAAAAATTTAGGGCTGCAGCAACCAATGGATAATGTCGATAATCTGTAATAAAAATAGTTGGTAATGAATTTTGTCACCGACTGCATTTTTGCTGTTTGCTGCATAAATTGCATATAGTGCATATAATCACCACCTAGCAACATTAACATTGGTGTGTTCATATCTCACTTTTCTGTCGTGTTATAGTCCTGGCACAGTTGGATGCACAGGCTCTTCTGTACTACATTTATCCATGGATGCAGACAGTTGCAACTGGCGTGTACATATAGCACTGGTGATCCATCAGACCACCAAATGGCAGATAAAGTGCAACAAACACAAATATAAGCAGTGTAGTGAAATGGATAAACTTTTATGATCAGTTTAAAAGTTGTTACTAGACTTGGGTGGTGTTATGATAATATGATACCATGGTATTTTGAAATCTTGGCTCTGTGTAAAATACAATTTCTAATGGTCTAAATATGGGGGAGACAGTGGATCGTTGTAACTATGCGACAGATCCAGCAATATCATAATATTACCGTGTATTTCTATGTTGCCTTCATAGTTTAGAGTGTTATCCGTTAAGCCTGGATAACACAGCCATCAGTTATCATGTAATTTCATTCAGTTCTAACATGCCCCCTGAAGACCAGGAGTGGGTAGGTCTTCTGTATTGACAGGATCTTGCACAGTTAGCTTTGTGGCCCGCTGTATCTATTTGTGCACTCCTCAGTCCGGATCCTTGCTCTGTGGCGTTAGATAATTAAGTGTCTTATCAGTACGAGACACTGGTAGCCCCTACTCATGTGATAGGTCAGAGAGTCTGGTTTGGGTTAAGGGGGTTGGGGGGTAGGTTAAGATGACAATGAGACAGGAAGACGAGAAAAGGGAAACGGGCCTGAGGAAACACTGTGTCTAGAAGAGTAGAAGTAGCTCTTCTGACCTAAAACCATCACCAGGAGACCTCACTCCTTATTAGCATAAATTCAAATGACAAGTATGGCCTGTATGGCAGAGAGTCATTAATTATTGAATGATAAACCACTCAAGTTGAGTTCAGAATTTGTAATTACCAGAAGACTAAAGAGTTTGGGTAAGAGTGTCAAACTCTTGCATGAACTTCATACCTTTTTTTTGGTCTGTTGCTTTTCTTTTTTCAGTTGGTAACATTTTACTACCTTTGTATTTATTTATTTTGTTTATTTATGTTATCAGACGGTGCTGCAAGAACAATCTGAACAATAAAAGGCAGACACGCATCACCTATGTAAGCTTCATCCAGTTTATGTAATACTCTCCAGCCAGATGCGGAAAGGATATGAGTGCCGTCTTGTGGCCAGAAGTAGAACACAACTTGTAAGACAGGATTTATTAATGCTTAGTACAATGAATATAGTCTCCAAGTTCCTGTTTTGTAACATACATTACTATTCAGGATGAATTGTAGTCTTTAGGGGAAGCAAATATTTATTGATAAAAACAATTATATTCTGTATTTCCATGGGAAAATTATGAAAGAGTAGAGAGGTGAAAAATATTGCACCCCTGCATTGGGAAAGTCTACAAATGGAAACTTGTGGGATGAAGGAAGGAGATTCCATATAATCCTGGTATTTCGTCCTGACTGCAGCTCATCTGAGTGGAAGGGCTCAGCTCAAAATAGAGCCCAATTATTCTGGCCTGTTCAGAGGTTTCAGACAAGATCTTCATGTCTTTGGGAGGTAAATGTATTGTTGTACTAGGTATGATTTTTTTATTAATAAGTATATGTAAAGTGCACAGTAATACCTGCATGTCTCTCTCTGTGATAACAGATTTAGGCCATGAAAAAAAGATCAAGAAAAAAAAATCTTTTACTATATCATTTAATCTTTTGAATTTATTAAAATTACTTGTTACACAAACACACACACTTTCTGCTAGCTGCTAGCTTTCTGCTAGCCAGGTACAATAAAGTAGCTCCATTATTCCGGTGCCTAGTGTTTCGTTTCTCATCCAAGTGTTTATTACAGCCTTACACTGCAGCGACATATATATATAATTCAGGTTTTCCTTTACAATACCAACAGCCATGTGCCATTTTTTGCAAGGTGCATGTACACCTTTACCTATGACTATATAATTCCCACTCAGGTAGTTCTTCCACCAAATTATAAGGAGACAAATGAACTTTATTTACCAAGAGTATCCATCTACTTTTCACATTTCTGTTAAAATCACATTTTAAGTGTTTCTTAAAGTATGAGTTTATTTATCGCAGCACATTTCTAATTTATCAAGAGGTGACCTGTTTTTTGGTATTACATCTGGGCTTGACAAATAGTTTTTTTTCTTTCTTAATTTAAATTTCTAAGAATCAATTTAAATTCATACAAGGTAATATTTTAAACATTATTTAAATTTAAAGACAGTAAGCTATATGACTGGTCAGTACAATTTTTTATTTCCGTATTACTGGCAGTTACGGTGCCTGGCACTATCCACATTACTGCTCCTTACAATACAAAGATGTATGTGCAATACGAAGATATATGTGCAATACAAAGATATAATCTAACGAGTATGTCAGAATGAATCAATATGAGTTATTCTAATGCAAACAAACACACAACACAACGTAGGGCTCTCAATGAGAGAGCATGGGATTGGTGTTATTTTTCACCGTCTGCAAACTTTATAGTATGTGTAGCTGCATCTGTTCTTTTCGATTCCTGAAAATGTACTTTACAATAGGCAGGTTTTTCCACTAAAGTCGGAAACACTCGTTGGTCCTAACAATGCGATAAATTATCTTCAACATGAATTATTATAAATTAATATATAGTTTCCAAATAAACTATAAATAAATAATGTTGTAATGTTGAAGTCTGTAGTTATCTTTCCTTTGAAAGTAACTCATGACAGACTCCATCAGTTACTGCCCTTTTACATGCAACGTACTGCCTAATAACGGGGGGTTTCATGTTTTAGATATGTATGTAGAATTATCACCAAGAGGAAAAAAAATATTTTGAATGACGTCGTTTGGTTTCTAAGCAATTGGCTTTACCAAAAAGCCAACTTACCTAGATTACAATTCCACATTTGTTCCCCATTTATGTCAAGTTTTAAATTGTCTATTCTTTTTCAGTAACTGAAGTACCTTCATCTGTGACAAGCCGTTTCCACACAGCTGGACCCTGAACCATTAATTTGAGTTCTTTCCATCGGTCTTACACAGTATGTCTACCTTATGCCAGATAAGGCATCGCCACGGAGGAATCGAACATTTGACTTTCTGCAACGTCTAGTCTCCTGACTCAACACGGCAGTATTTGTGTGCACATTCAGTTAAGACAGGGAAGCATATCATAATCTAAGGCAATAATAATTTTGCTCCCTTTAGCACAATTTATTTGCATAAGTTAAATGAGAAGAATTTTATTGCCGTCTTTGCTTAGAGGGCTGACAATTTGGGGGCGAAACAAAATTGAAATAGCACATGAGTGCTTATTTACAGCCCATCTAGAGTGTGCCCCAGCCTTGCGCCTTGTGCTGCCTGGGACAGGCTCCAGTCCCCCTGCAACCAAAATTACAGATGGATGGATGGATGGATATTCATTCATTAGGTTTTACATTTTTTCTTAAGTATTATGCATTTACTTGCATCCGTCTGCACATTCCCGTCGGCTATGCGATAGAATCCCAGAGGATATACTAGTTAGTCCCCATTCTGGTGGCTGAGTCACCTCTTCGGACAGGCAGCAGTCTCCAGGGTTCCTTGGCCCGGGCCTCCCGTGTGCCGGCAGACCACACATCCACACGTCGGCTTTTATCGTTCCTTCCACTGGGTAATGGAAACTGTGCAGAACCTGGAGGAAGTGGAGTTCGGCTGGGTTCCTGCGGTTGGCATCAACCTACTTAAGAGAACATATGAGGCAGAGCGGCCAGCTACAGCACAAAGAGAAACAGTGAAAACAACACTGCCGTGCATCCCCTCGAATGAGAGGAAATCCTGGATATGTAGAATGCATTAAGGAAATACTTGCGGTTTTTCAAAATTGGGATCACCCTGCTCTTTGGGTAACTTTACACTATTACAGAAGAATGAACCACATGGATATGATTTGTACTGCTGCATGAGCTAAGCAACATGACAATTGTTAGAAAGTTCATTACGAGGGATGAGGATATAAATATAGTGTAATACTGTTATTATTGCTGTTATTATCATTGCCTCTGTTGTTGTTTTTATTGCAGACTAATCAAATGGCAAAGAGTTGATTGAAATCCAGCTTATTAAAACAGCCCTCGAGAACAGGCGCCAAAACACTTTGGCATGCTTCTGGAATCATTGGACTTTGTGGAAGACTCTTAGGTTTAGGATAGTGCCACTTTATTTTTGACATGCAGCACCTTTGTATGACAAGGTACTTTACCACTCAGCTATATAACTTGACTCCCCACCAGGATAATGATATCTGGGATACTTTCCACTGAACGTAACTCTGCCAGGTTTTTCATTGAGACAGCCTGGCAGTATGCTCAAGTTTTCCAGCAAATTGCAGGGCGCCCATTTTATTTCTGCACATATCTTTGTCTGTACTCAACACTGGGCCGAAACATGTCAGATATAAGTTACTTTTTGAAAAAAATAAGGCACCACATGATTTTAAGGACTATTTTTTGAAGCAGACATAATGTTAAAAATGTGCAGAGTGCTTATGAATGTGTGCAGTGTATAGCTGCCACAATAATAAAAAAAACTACAGATAATAATGACATAGTTAAAATAATGTTATTGTTTGAAAAGACCAGCATAATATTTGTGACCAGCATCATATATGTGATGCATGTGTTTAACATAAAAATGGTTTGCATTTATGAATTGGGATAAGTATTCAAAAATAGTGACCATTAAAAGCTGCTTGTTTTAGTAATTTGGTTCAAGTCACATACAGTATACACACCATGGGCAATTCAGAGACATAAATTCATCTATTTGCATGTTTCTGGACAGCAGGAGGACAATGCAGGACCCAGAGGAAGCCTGCCTGAGCACATTTGTGTACTGGTTAGGTGAGTATTTTAGGCTCTATAGATTATGTAAGCAATTACATATTGCACTCACCTAACTGTGCACTGCCTCTAGTCTCCCCTACTTTGGCTAAGGCACTTTTATGTTTTATTTCCCCTACCTGTCCTGGGACATGCAGCCTCGATATTCTGTCTACCCGGCCGTCTGCGATAGCTCTACTACCTGTGACATCCTTCCTGCCTTCCTGCCCTTTGTCCCTCTGACGTCTCTCCTTCCTTCCCTGCTGCTGTATCACTGTTCTTCCTGCCATCTGAAGCAGCACAAACACCTGCATATAATCACCTGCCTGCCCCCCGCATTGAGACTCAAATCTTAAAATCTGGACATAGGAAAGCTGTTTTGTGTTACTTTTTAAATATAACTTATATTATATAAATATAATTAACGATACATACTAATTATAAAAATGGAGAAGTAACTATTTATATAGGTTTATAAGAACATGTAATGGTAGAGTTTTGATGTATGATACTGATGTTGAGTAACAATATAACTGAAGGTTTTTAACCTAAATTGCAAGGAATTCTCCCTTGCTCCAACTGATTTCACCCACTTCCCATTGATTAGTTAATCGTTTCCCATGGTTGTGCTTGTATTCCATGCAGTGATTGATGGGGCATAATAATCTAAATAATTCACATCAACGAAAATCCTCACCAATAGTATTTTGCAGCCTTGTTTCTTCATCCCTACTGACATCTGTATTTTGCAGTATGCATACATTAAATATGCAAAATTGCAAATTAATACATCAGGCAATTACCATTTGTTTACAGTTAACAGATTAAAATGCTGGCATCTAAATGGGAAATCTTTGTCCAGCTCTAGCAAGATTAAAATGAAGTAATTGCACTGATTTCAATTAATATGTAAACACTGCGATGTGACCTATAGACGGCAGTTGTGTCATAAAGCAATATTTCAATTTACATTTTGTTAACCCCTAATGTACATTGCCCTTATGGCTTGCCATCACTGACGAAGGGTGCAATATGATGCACGTTACCACTTGCACAAGGACCCATTGCGCTCATTGTAAACACAGCGAAACACGCTCAGCCACGCTGTTTCAGGAGATATGCTAAAGAGCTGTGCTATGCAGGCCTTCTGTGTGTTTGTGAGGCTATAAATTACTCGTATTTATTAGGCCATTCCACTGCTGTGACTTGCAACTTTCTCAAAACGAATTAGGAAGTGTGCTTTATGTTATCTGCCTTCACAAGGCCATTATCGGCATCAGTCAGACACTGCCGTCACTATAGTCCTGGCGGTTTGCTTTTTATGGGTATATAATCACAGTATTAATTATCACCTGTTTGTTCTTCATTTTCTTTCCAACAAATGTGAGCTGGGCCAAATGTTGGAGGAGAGGCATGTGTGCCTGCTCCTTAATAAGTCTGAACGTCAGCTTTCACTAGGGAGCCATTCGAATGCTGACAAATGACAGCAAGCCACAAGCTGTGAAACTTTACAGAGGTACAGAATTTCACCACAAGTTACTACACATTTCTGAAACATAATACAACCAATAAAAAAACATGTAACAATTAATAGAGGATATTTGATTGATCTGTTACAAGCTGAAAGCCATTTCATCTCACCACTCTTCCTGTTGACCTTTGACCACTACTAACCTATCAAACTATAGCCTGAACAGCGAGAATTTGTGGTGGTGCCACATATCTCTAGCATTCCTTACTGAGTAATTCTGCAACATGCTTTAAACATCAGACAGATTTATACTGTAGCTTTTAAATTTCCTTTAATTTGTGCCTGATGACTAGCAGAACTTAACCTTTTATTACCTGGTAAAACCTGTTCACCTCACAATAAGCTATGAACTCTGTCATTGTATAAAATAAATTATGTAAATTTGTAAGTTACAGTATTTAAAATATCAGATAATGGTGTATTTTCTGTTGTGTTCTTTAGACTGATGTTCATTGCTGGGGTTGACTTGTCTCATAATTCAATTGTTGCCTTCAAACAGAAAGTATCTGGTGAATGCAATAGCTTCCTAACAGTCAAGGGTGCTATATTAAGCTGGGTAGGGGAAAACCTGAATTCATAGATCCAGGCCCCTACATTATGACTTCCCTTGCAAGTGAAAGTACAATTGAAAAATTCTCAATGATAGCTGATGGCTAGTTTCTCAATGACAGCTTAGCAAATTTGGAAGTTGTGCATTATGAAACTATGAATGATCTCTGTCTGCCTTTGCAGTTGATTTTTTTTTCAAACTGATTTTCTCTATTTCATTCCAATTTGCCAATATACACCTCCACCTGAGAGACCAGTGCTCCTGGTAACTGGGCCATGTGAGCTATAACTAGAAAAGGGTATCACTGAGAGGGATAATAGATTTAAGGATATCAGTGTTGATGAGATGGTGAAGACATCTGGTTTCCATTTCTATGATTGCTTGTTTATTAATAAATGTAGTAGATGACTAGAAAAACAGCTTACATATTACCTCTGATTTAACTCTTTAGATCAGGGGCTCCCAACCCCCAGTCCAGTCTGTGCGATTGCTGGCTATATTGAGGGAGAGCTTAGTTAATTTCCAAAAATAAGCTATATATTTTCAAGCCAAACATTCAGTCGTTTATTTTGTTTATTTGTTTGTTTGTATTTTACGGCTACTGACCTTCCTGAGCTCTGACTGCATGTGAGAATAAGTGACCCCCCCCCCCGACCCCAACAACTACCCTGGTTCAGAAGTTCAACAAATTTCTTGCACCACATATGCCACGATCCACAGTCGTCAAAAGACTGGGAAGCCCAGTGCCGGATCATGTACGTGTAAGACTGCCCTGTAAAACATAAGCGTAAGCTGAAGACTGGCAATGAAGAATGAATTCTGTAAATTGCACTTTTTGTCTTCACATGCATCCGTATGCTCTGATACATTGATTAGACTAATTAGACCATTATTTCCTTTCGATAAGATGCAGACTTCATGTTGAGTACCACGCGGATGTCTAAACCTGAAAAAACGGAGCCTGGCTTATTTTTACGAACATAGTTTCCATGGAAACTAAAAAAGGTAATTTCAGCAAAATGAATTCTAATGTAATTTAATTTAGTAAAAATGTTAAGAGATGGTTAAAAAAAATAAAACGTCCAATGAAACTAAACCTGTACAAATCATAGGAAGTTAATAAGATCAATGAACTTTACCACTTCATAAGAAACGTATTCTGGGGAACTACTTTGCTTTATATTATATACTATAATATAAAGTGAGGGACTATTTTTTCAAAGCAAAGCTAAATGCTGTATTTATAGATATCAATTAAAGGGAAATGGTCTGATGAAATATAATATGCAAATTGTATTACAGAATAAATTAATTAAGATTGAGCAATGTTTGCCTCAAAAACTTGGGTCACAGGGTAGATTTAATTTTAAGTTCGAAATGCAAAAAAGTAGAAATAATTAGAAATACTACTAAAAACAATCTCCTGAGGGAATTTGCATTTATTTAAAAACTTACATCACTTACATGATGGGGTAGCATGGTGTCCCCCCCTCCCTAAATATTAACCGGGATAAGTGGGAGTTGGATGAATGGTTATAATCCCTTATAGAAAAATAACTATAACTAATAATTATACTCTTAACAATAGCTAAAGAAATTCTATTAAATATTACATGAGAATCAAACATGGTATATCATATGGTAGACATTTCTAACCTGCTCACAAAAGGTATAAAGAACAATAGAATTGCTAAGTGACCACCTTACAAAGAACACTCAGGTTGTTGCTTTGCCGTGGGCAAATCCCGGGCACATTGTCTCCCCAGCAAGCAAAAGGCAAGGGTCCTGCTCCAGGCACTGTCAGACAGCAAGAAGCAGGCGACTTCACTCCCTGGGAAAAGTAACACCTCACATGAGGCCTTAATTAATCATGCAGTGTTGTCACTCAGGATTAAATGACGGCAAACGACATGGAGCGCACACTAGAGGAGAAAGAGAAGGAGAAAGGAGGCAAACCACAAGTACGCGGAAGCCAGGTCTGATTATTAGTGTTCCGTTAGTCTTCACCATGATAAGCCAGCAATGAGTGGCATTTCCCCCGTTAACTTTCCCGCAACCTTGCCGCCTTGCCGCACTTCTGGTCTTTCCAGCTGGCAAACACAAGCTTTCAATTAGAAGATAATGCTAACTGGCTCTGGGTGGCAAATAATGTTGCTGTTTGAATGAATAGAGTTGAATCAAAAGTTTGTCTCTCAGCTCAGGTCAGTGATGCATTATATATATATATATATATATAATATAACACTAATAAAAGAGACATATCTATGCTGCAAACAGAATTATTGGGTAGGTACTACTCCTGAAGATCAACTTCAGTAACATTAAGACAAGTGAATTTTTTTCCATTATCCCATTATCCATTGATACAGTTTTTCATTTCATGTGATCATGTCCTATATTAGCTGTAGCAGCTCTCCTCCATGCTTCTTTGATAAGTGTACTGCATTCCACCTTAATAAATACAATACTATAGTAAGGCCCATTAGCTGTTAGTGGGGTTTAAGCCAGGTGATGAAGGGGGTCGGGTCATAAACTGATCACCTTTCAAGCCTCTCTTCACCAGCCAATCAATAGAATAATATGTTGTGTGTTGAAGGGCTATTGTCCTGTATGGATATCATGGCCTGCTTGAAAGCTGTTGACATCTTCATATGCCACCATTTTCTAAAAGGTAGAGAGAAAAAGAACTGAAAGAAAAATTAAAACTAGTTTTAAAATTTTTTAGAGAATGCCTTGTATACTGTCATATAAATATTTTCTATATGGAGAAGTAATTTTTTAAACTGACTTTTCCCATGTATTTGTTAAAGCAGGATTTTTACACTGTCCACTTTAAGTGCAGCTAAGCAGTGCTGTGTAGGATCCCATTTCTGTTATTTTTACACTTGTGCCCTTTCTGTTAGCCTAACAAGTCCAGCCATTCTCTTCTGACCTTTCATTAACAAGGGGTTTTCAGCCACGGAAATGCTACTGATTGGACAGATTGTGCTCGTTTCACCATTCTTTGTAAACTCTAGACATTGTATTGTGTGAAAATCCCAAGAATCCCACGGCTGTTTCCGAGATGCTGGAATCACCAGGTCCATAATCAGTAGTTACACCGACTTCAGACTCGTGACTTACAGTGACCCTTTTGACCCTGCCTGCTTGCTTGCGGCCACAATTCGCTGTTTGGAAGAACAGGCTGTTTGCATGGTGGATCGCAAGTACGCCCAGGGCTGGACTGGCCATCTGGCATGGCGAGCATTTTCCCAGTGGGCTGATGGTTAATGTGCGAGAAATTTATCATGGGCAGAATTTATCGTGGGGACCTCCCAGCAGGTAAAATGTATCACCTGGCATAAGTTATATTAGGGACCCCCCACCCCCTCTGCAAAATTGCACAAATCGTGGAGGATCCTAATGTTCACAGGAATCTTTTAATCATGGTAAAGCCCTGGGTATGCCTAATAAACTGACCACTGATTTTATGTCTAAAATCATTTCATTGATTTGTTTTATTTATGGATTCTCTACTTTAACCAGAAATAAACCTGACATATTTCTGATTACAGTGACCCAAAGAAGTATTTTCTCATGATTTATATATAAAGAAAAGGATTGTATTATGTGTTCCTATCTGCCCTTGTTACCATTAAAATAAAAACAGCACAGTTGCCTACATAATTTTTAACGATTAAACTAATCCTTAAGTGATACATGTAAAGATTGTAAGTGTGAATTTCCAAGACAACAATGCAGCTAAGTCACCGTGTTTCTGGCTAGACCAACCTTTTCTTTCAAAGTGAAATGACCGCCAAAACATTTCATTGAATAAAAAATTAACATGATAAGAGCAATGACTCCCTCTAGTGGTAACAATATGCAACTATAATGCATTTTTTTCAGGCGGTACATTGAACTCTTTTGGCGGCAGGATAGGAAGTCATTAAATTGAATTCCTTCTTGAAAATAAACACTAAAATAAACAAAGATATAAATAAATAAAACGCAGCAAAAAGAAAAACTTTCCTTATATTTTACAGTACAATGGATTGATACAGCTCCGTTCACAATTATTGGCACCCCTGGTAAAGGTGTGTAAAAAGCCTTAGAATAAATTCATTTTGTAATGCAGTGGCATAATCTCACACTGAAAAATTTAGAAGAATCTAACGTCTTATTTCAGTACATTTAGTCATTGGAAAAAAAATCCCACATTAAGGAATAATTGTTTATAACAAAATCGCCAGTGCCACAATTATTGTAACTGAAGCACGCTACTGGAACTGGAACCGTGTGCTGGGACTAAGATTGAGCTTTTTGGCAACAAACACTGCAGGTGGGTCTGGCGTAAACCAAAGGATGAATATGCGGAAAAGCACCTCATGCCCACTGTTACAGTAAGTATGGTGGAGGATCTGTGATGCTGTGGGCCTGTTTCTCTTCTAGTGCCCCTGGAACCTTGGTAAGGTACATGGTATCATGATTGCTTTGAAATACCAGGACATTTTAAATACAAATCTGATGGCCTCTACCAGAAAACTGAAAATAGGTCGTCACTGCGTCTTTCAGCAGGATAATGATCCAAAACATATGGGCAAATCAACACAGAAATGGTTCACCAGACACAAAATCAAACTTCTTCCACGGCCATCTCAGTCCCCAGACCTAAATCCCATGGAAAACCTGTGGGCTGAGCTGAAGAGGAGAGTGCATAAGAGAGGACCCAGGACTCTGGACAATCTAGAAAGATTGTGTAAAGATAAATGGTCAAAGATCCCTCACTCTGTATTCTCCAATCTTGTGAAATGTTACAGGAGACAATTATGTATTATCCTACTGGCAAAAGGGGATTGTACAAAGTATTAACAGCAGGGGTGCCAATAATTGTGGCACTGGTAATTTTGTTATAAATAATTATTTCTTAATTTGGGATTTTTTTCCCAATGAATAATTGTACTCAGATAAGAGGTCAGATTCTTATACATTTTTCAGTGTGAGATTATGCCACTGCATTACAAAATGAATTTATTTCAAGGCTTTTTACACACCTTTGCCAATAATTGTGGAGGCCACTGTATGCTAAAGTATAAACATTGAGTTCTGCAAACAGTTATGATAGGTAATGAATATATCCACAAAACAGCCAGCTTTTCACAGGGTGCACAGATGACCTGCACTATCTCTGGGTGCAAGGTTCTGCGAGGTGGAGAGTGTGCAGCAGAGTCATTGCAGCGAGAGCACTCAAGATGACTAGCAGGGCTGGATCATCCTACACCCACTTGTAGTCAGGGTAGGCCAGGGTATAGAGGTCAGTGGCCAGGATACAGGAGCCTTTCGTTTCCCCTGGCATCTGTTCAGCAGAAGCAGATGCAGCTGCACCATGGCACTCGGCCATCCTCATCCTCTAATTGTATGTCAGTTAAGACCTGTAGCACTCTGCCCTCCAGGTCCAAGGCCAGGTGTAACTTCATGGCCCCTTCTGACCATTTATTACAGTGACAGGTCAGTTGTACTTGGGGTGTTTGGCTGCTGGAAGTGGTGGAGGGACAGCTGTTGAGCAGATGGATAAGTAAAGGCCCGGAACCTGCCTCTTTAGGGGCTGAGACCTCTGCTGCTGGACCACCAGCTTGGCCCACCCCGGCTGCTACAGGGCCTCTTCTAGCGCCTTAACAGCACCCATCGCCGACTTTGCCTGATCTTTAATACCTTGATGCAGTGATGCAGCTCCATTGAGTGACTCTGAGATTGTTTTTGAGGTTTTTGAGTTTGCATGTTCCTATATGTGTTGTGTCATTTAACTCCTACAGTAACTTTTTTTTTTTATAACACTCCTTTTTTCCCGTTATCTCCGAGTTCTTCTAACAATGCCCTGGTCTTCTTTACTTAGCTTTAAATCCTTAAAAGAACATTACAGAAGTTTTATTAGTGTTTTTATTAACAGCCATCAACAGCATACTCTATTAGGGAAGATTGGTGTTAGAAACAATTCCTAAAAGTGTTGAATTCTTGAAGTCAAGAATATTACTAAGATCTAACTAACGCATCTTTCCACCTACATCACCTACACACTCTGGTCATCAGCTAAACTTAAATTTATTATAGTCATCGTAGTACTACATATTACTCATGTGTTTGTGATAATGCTGGTGTAAACAAACCTAATGTGTCATATAAAAGTATAGCAGATACAATAATATACAGTACATGATACTTAGTATTGATAATGAATGTCACTCGTTTATGCATTTACTATACCGTATCTTTTATTATTTAGGCTACACCATATAGCCTAGGTGCGTAGTAGGCTATACCTACTACACTACACATGTATACATCTACAGTTGTGTATCAAACAAAATCACATAATTAATTAAGTTCCATACAACAAGCCAGTCAAGCGTATTTCCATCGATCTTATCCTGGGCAGGGTCATAGAGCCTATCCCAGACTGGGCTGCTGCATGGACACATGTCACTCCATCACAGAGTACATACATGAACACACAATAATACAATAAGGTCAATTTAGAGACATCAATTAATTTAACAGGATGTCTTTGGACTACAGGAAGAAATTGGAAGACCCAGAGAAAAACCTGAGCATCACCAGGAGAATATGCAAACTTCACAATCTGAGGGGTCGCAAGGTGCAAACTCCGCGGCTGTCAGGTGACGGTGGCATCCATGTTTTTATTGCACATTTCACTGTATGGAATTATGTTTACATGAGATACAGTACTGTTTTAAAACAATTAATAACAAGAAAACTTAATAAACAGATTGCAAAATGGATATTTCTTTGTTTAGGTTAATACCAATGAACTGAGCCATACTTTTATCTTCAGTAGTGAAGAGCTGGTGAAATGGGCAGAATTTAAAGAGTAACTATACTTAGATCAAATGAGGCACAGAGTACACACACAGCCTGTTCCATTGCTGCCGACCCTACCACATCAGAATAATGTGGCTTGTATCACTGGCTACACTATCGTTAGTATTTTGCAACTGTCCACCTAATGGAAAAAACAGAGTGGTGCATGGGAGAGTCAGAATAATGAATATAGTGGAGTAGGAACAACAGTTACACAGTGGATAGTAGTGGAGGAATTCTCTCTTACTGATGATCAATGGACGGCTGTCGCTTCAATGACTGAGATAAACAACGCAGAATACCAACTTATTTCTCAGCTATTCGAGTAAAGCCCGATTTGTCAAAATCATGCCCCAATCATTTTTGAAACCTACACAATCTTAAAAAAGTACAATATCGCCAATTACAGGCTTGTATGTTAAAAATGTTTTCTGAATTACAACCGGTATTGACAATTTCACAAATTAGTGTATTTACAATACTGTTCCCAGGAAAACTGTGAAAAGCTTACACCTCACTACAAAAACCAAAACAAATGCAATTTGCTTTTAAATTAATATTTTTAAAATATTGCATACCCAGAAGACTTTGTCATCTCCTCAGAGGTAATTATCAATTTGTAGTAAGGAAACATTGTGAGTGACAAAAATGCACATCATACACCGTGGACATTTAGACACACCAGTTCACCTGACCACATGTTTTGGAAGGGGGAAGGAATCTGGAGCACCACGAAGGGACCTAGATAAATTAGGAGAAAATAAGCAAACTCCACACACAAAGACAGACACACACACCTGCAGCCAGGGGCAAGAGCTGAACCCCAACCTTAGAGATGCATGGTGAAAGCAGTGTCCCCCAAGAGCAGTGTCCCCCGAAGAGCAGTGTCCCCCGAAGAGCAGTGTCCCCCGAGAGCAGTGTCCCCCGAGAGCAGTGTCCCCCGAGCCATCAAGCTGCCGCACACATTTTACGTCTCAATAAATCTATATTTTCGCACATTTTAATGTGGTTTCCATCAGCTGAGAAGTAAGCAAGTGTTCAATGTGAAAATGTTGTATTCGTTTTTTAATCTTTTTAGTATTCCCTGTCTCCTTAATATTGATGTTCTTAGTCCCAGTGGTTTGCACTTCACCTTTAATGATATATACATTTAAGATATATTATATTTTGTTGCAAATGTATATTTAAAATAGCATTACAATATGTATATCTTACACAGCCAAACAGACATCTCCTTCATGAGGCACTAATACCTGAGGTTAACATGCACTTCGTGAGTTTTTGACTCGCAGAGCGAGACGGGCCAATGACTTGACCATACATGTCGAGAACCTGTGACAGGACCCAGCACTGGAAATGTAATTGGAGGCAATCTGGTGCAGTCGCTTGGCCCGAAATGTGTTAAAGTGCCCTGGAAAGACGTGCTCCACCTCGTCATTGCCCACAAGTTGCAGCAGACGTTCACAGCTGCTGACGTAGTCGGTGATCCTGCTGTAAGGCAGCCAGTCAATCATGGCGCCGTCGTAGACGACGTCACCACTGAACAGGAGCTTGTTCTCCCTGTCGTGGAGACAGATGCTGCCCCTGGAGTGGCCAGGCATATGCAGCACCGTTAGCTGCCGGTTTCCCAGGTTGATGACATCACCTGAAAAACAGGAAAAAAGGAACAAGGCAGTATTTCAACTGCACTGCACCACTGACACAGCAAAATCTCATCGACTGCATCCCAAAATTATAGGAAAACAGTGGTTACACTGACTGAGTTCAACTCATGGAGGCAATTCTTTCCAGTAATCCACAATAAAAATAAAGTTCTCTCATTCTATTCAGTGAAATAAAAAAAGAAAGTGTGCAAGGTGCACTTAGGTTATTTATGGTTATGGTGCGATGCGTGAAGGTCTCTTTTCCTCCTAGATGCATTTTGCAATATAAATCCCTTCAGTCGTAAGTAAAAAGCATCTGAGATATTTTTAAGTAGGCTTGGTTTCCAGGAACCACGGCACTAACACCCCAGATAGATTCCTTTAATTAAATTCAGTATTGATCGTTTTCCTCCATCTTAGCATTAATCTTTCCAGTTAGATATAATGCAAGTCCAGCATCCTAGGACGATTGCATTGTGTAATGATTGTTTTGTAGACTCGTGGGACTTGACATTTAGTGACCATAGTGACGATAAATTAAAATAACCGTACCTTCCTGCAATATGTGAGTCGGCTGCACTGGTTTTACTTTGTACTCCGCGGCTCTCCAGCCGGGTGTAGGATCCCGGACAATCTCACTGTCAGAAAGCCATGTCACAGTCTCAAAGTTGTCTCCGCTGGCCAGCGCCTCCACCTCCGCGACATGAACGCCCACTTGTTGGAACTGATGCAGCCCCCCTGAATGGTCGAAGTGGACGTGCGTGCCGATGGCCAGCAGCGGGTTTCTCCGCTCGGACTCTTCTCCGAGCAGACCCGCCGCGCTCAGGTAGTCGGGCAAGCTCCTCAGGCCCAGCCCGGCGTCTATCACCACGTCCTGGTGCGATCCGCGGAGCAGCCAGATGTTAGCTCTGTTACCCGACTCGTAAAACCGCTCCTGGATCCAGAACACTCCATTTCCGAGGGACTTATGCGCGTACCATTCTGTTGCGGACATCCCACGTCATGCACCTGAAACAAATTAGCAATGAGTCCCAGTGTCCGCGATAACGATCCCGGGCTCGGCGCGCCAGCACTGACCCGACGTTCCTACGGAGAAGGCAGAGGGCACGGAGAGCGAGAGCAGGAAAACAGTGTGACGTTTGTGCAAAGGCCAACCCTATTGGTCAGTGCGACTTGCCCCCGCCCATTACGTCCCACGTAAAGACGCAGAGTTAAAAGCCACCGCATGGTATTTTATGCTCTGCTGAGAGATCACTGGGGGAGGTAATGTGGATTTTACGTTTTATTTTTGTATACTTTTTGCGAAGTTAATTGCTAGGTATTTATATGCACTGCGATTCCGTCAGAATTGATTATAAATTACGACTTTGTTGTAGTTAGCGTTGTATTTGGAAAACAATTACAGTGTTCTGCTCTTGTAAGTGATTGGAAAATTAAGCTTTATTCGCTTTAAACTAGAATGTTGGCTACGGCATGCTTATTGTAAGCAGTGCATAATATCGCTCATTAAACTGCACAACTTTTTACATTATATTTCATGGTGCTTGTTAGCTTAATTTTCACTCCACTAAGCATCCCCCATTTTCTGTCGTTACATTACATTGATTTTGTATAATTGTCTTCTGATTTATTGTGAATATGTGATGTTTTATTCTTGCCTGCAGATAAAATGTCAACTTTTATCCTGTATATTCCAGTTCACATACAGTAATTCCCCATGTGGGTTATGCCATGTCATTGCTTTCGTTAACTGTAGTCTTCACTTTGCTTAAAGTGCGTTTTATCCCGTTTGTTCATACGGATAGAATGGCAGGAAGAGGGCGAGGTCGGGGCATAGCGGCTCTCACCTTCAACATCGAAGCTTTGGGCCTGAGTAGAGGGGCACTTCCAGAGGCTGCATTTGGTCCTAAGGCCCTCTTCCCAGTAAGTGCTGCTTGTTTTGCTTTTTCAAATCTTTTTTATAGGTTTCTTTTTTTGTCTGTTTGTTTCTTTGGGATTCACTGACTGGACATGAACAAAATCCCTTTTTTCTATAGTGACATTAATCAGGGTAAGTAAACTAGAATTTTGCATTTTATTAACCCTGGGGAACCCGCAGGATCATAGTTGACCTTACCTTTTA